>OY978526.1:20029530-20185617 GCA_963854835.1 Megamerina dolium | reverse complement strand
ATGAATGAAGATGTTTCCAGGATACCAATGGCTACATATACATTTGTTTATATACATAAAGGTACATACTTGTGTATAGATACAAAACACAAGCCATCACAAGTATGCATTTCGTTAGACCTTTTTCGAACTTTATGTTAGCTTTTATTTAACAAAAAAAAATGTTTTTTGCACATCATTAAGTTTATTTGTGGAAGCACATTTTCTGTTGACGTTAAATTCTTTGCGCTTGTTCACATCAAAACTGATTAAACTCATTTTTGTAAACATTTATTTTACTTTACTACCTTTAGCAACTTTAGTAGGCACCTTTTACATATCTATCCTTAAATGCTACTCTTGCTATTTTGCAATGTTTGCGATTAAAGAATTTTTTTTTTTTTCTTACACTTCATGCACATAATAATTATTGTACTGATGCTAAATGGTTTCATATTGCAACATGCTTTCTAATTATCATCCTTCTATAATAATTTGATTTCCTTTCATTTAAGTGAGCCCATGTGAGAAGTTCGTAAATATGTTGAAAGGAGATTTCATTACTACATGCTAAATACTGCACACAACACACAACACACTCTAAAATTCAAGTTGTTGCAACAAATAGTAGTCATGGTATTTATGTTATAACAAGAAACTAAATTTCTCCCAAAACAATCTATGAAAAGAAAGAGAATGTACGTAAAAGCTTAAGCTATATTTTACAAGAATATGCTTAACTTTTTTTTTAAATTATAAACATTTATGCCATATACATACATATACTGGGTACAAATTGACATGTATATATTCAAATTAAATATTGGCCAACGGCAGCCAGCACTCAGCAAAACATCATTATGATGAGCACTAACTAATTTAACCCCAGGAGCGTATCTATACAAGATGTTAATTTTATAGTTATTTTAATGGTTTTTTTTTTTTTTTTTGAGGTAAAATTCATATTAAATGAACATTTTTACTTCCAAATGGCGTTATATACTTCTATGTGGTGCTAAGTGGTCATTTAGGAGTAGTTCTTATACATTCATGATGTAATCATATTTTATGAAAGTCAAATATATGAAAATTTATTTATCAGTGCAAAATTATGACACCATATAATTTGAAAATAATAAAATTAATAAAATCGGGTGTACTTCCGATTAAACATTGTCACATGCATTAAATACAAATTAAAATTTCGTATGGCAACTATGTTTATTTATGAATGTAATGACTTCAATTGTTGTAAAAAATGTTATTTTTGTGAAAAAACAAGATTTCCAAAGTTTCAGTGTAACACATTGAAAAATAATGATAGCTGCCATATGAAAGAATGAAAATTTTATATGGCGACTATGTTTATTTATGAACGGAATGACTTTAAATTTAGTAAGAGATAATATTTTGATGAAAAAATGAAATTTTCAAAATTTCAGCGTAAAATATTTTAAAAAATTGATACCTGCCATACAAAAGAATGAACATTTTGTATGGCAACTATGTTTATTTATGAACGGAATGACTTTAAATTTAGTAAGAGATAATATTTTGATGAAAAAATGAAATTTTCAAAATTTCAGCGTAAAATATTTTAAAAAATTGATACCTGCCATACAAAAGAATGAACATTTTATATGGAGACTATGTTTAGTTGTGAACAAAATGAATTGAAATTTTGCGAGAGATATTATTTTGATGCAAAACTAAGATTTTCTAAGTTTCGTGGTAAAATATTAAAATATAATAGTAGCTGCCATATAAAAAGTTGAATATTTCGTATGAGAACTATCTTTAGTTATGAACGAAATGATTTCAAATTTTGCGAGGGATTTTATTTTGAGGAAAAAGAAATACACCCGAAATTTCGGTATAAAATATTAAAAAATAATGATAGCTGCCATATAAAAGAATGACTCTTTCGTATGAGAACGATGTTTAGTTATGAACAAAATGATATGAAATTTTGTAATTATAATTTTTTTATTGAAAAACTAAGTTCTACCAAGTTTCAGTGTAAAACATTGAAAAATAATGTTAGCTGCCATATAAAAAATGATAATTTGGTAACAATTTTGTATGGGGACTATGTTTATTTATGCACAGAATGAGTTCAAATTATGTGAAGAATGATAATTTGGTGAAATAATTACATTCAAGAAGTTTGAGTGTAAAATATTAAAAAATAATGGTACGTGCTATATAATATTTTTGATGTATTAAGGAAAAAAATTGGAATTTTGTATGGGGACAATGTTTATTTATAAACGAAATGACTTCATTAAGATCAAGTCAAGACTAAATGTGGCAAAATTAATATTTATTACCACTGAATTCCTTATACACAAATCCAGTAGAAATTATGCTTCTCTCGTCTGAATGTATTCATTACTATGTACCTCAGTGTAATCGATATAATCATAAAAATTTCAATACAGGAATATACATATTAGATCCTATAAATTATAATTGCAATTAATTGTAAGTAGACTATTCATATTTATAGAGACACTCTGATACAATGTATGAGGTATGAGAATGAGTATACATAATTTATATCATTACATATCTACCAAATACACATTGAACAGCTTGTGGATGCTATATAAGCAGTTAAGCAATTAATTTTATTAAACACCTATTTCTAAGCTGAAGAACATGTAACGATAAATTCGATTATTAACATATAAAATTGTATCTATGAATTTATAGACATATGTTATGTGCTTATTTGTAGTATATATATATTCCGATAATACATATGTTTTATATCTAAAAGCATATGCTTTCCATTTTATATGGAAACATGATTCTGCCGCTACATACACTTCTCATTGAGAAATCAATTAACAGTGATGTATCTAGGAAATATATTTCAGGGGAATATCGAATGAAGCTTTTTGAATACGAATATGTATATGAATATTACTAAACTGAGTCCCCATTTTCATCGACGCTACTGCCAAACAGCTGATAATTAGTGATAGTTGTCTTGCTGTATGAACAGTCGTGAATGTACAAATATACCTACTCAAATACATAGACCCATATGGAATATGTATTAGACTTATTATAATTATTAATTAATATTTGAAAAACAGCAAGCGTTTTGTTTTTCTTCATACAAAGTTGCTCGATACGCATACACGTTTTCATCGTATGTACATTAGCTATGGGATCGTGACATTTGGAAATCATTAATAATGAGTTTAATAATGGAGATTCTGTAAAAAAGTGCGTAAGCCTATAAATTATAAGAGTGAGATGAGGGTAGATGGGCCCTACTCGTAGTCAATGCTAAAAAGTGAGTGTAAAATCGACAAACATCGTCACAGCTGCCTAGCAGTCGCCCCTAAAAAGATCAAATATATGACTAGCTCCAATGAATTTTTCCTGCTCAAAACTTTTTTGGAACATTGTAATCCGCTTTCTCAAATCCTTAGGACGGGTCCCTTACAAAATTAACATTTTTGTAAAATTTGCTCCCACCGCTTCCAGGATGCCCTTAATTAGTGAGCTGAATGACCAACACTCATTCATTTTTCCATCGTAACATTTTCTTCGAACGTACTTACTTCATATCTCTGCCGCTTAGGGTAGAGCTCCTCCACTAAATTAATCTTAAAACATCTGCAATATGGCAAATACACCAATAACTGCTGACTTGTGTGATCAACACTCATTAATTTTCTTACGCCAACATTTTTCTGATATATACTTAACCCATATCTTGATCCCTTAGAGGTGCTCTCCTACAAAATTCACATTTTTGTAAAATTCGCATCCATCGCTGTAGCACATACCTCAAAAGGTGAGGGAGGTATATGATCCTAATTAATTTTGCCATTGAAACATTTTCTCCAAACATACTTAACTTCTATCTCCAGCCCTTATGGGGGGCTCATCTACAAAATTAACCTAAAAATGCATCGAAATAGTGGAATAACCAAATAGCTGCTCACTACTCACCCGTAGATGAATGAAATGAATCAAGAGCCCCCATGAATTTTTTCGGTTAAATATATTTCAAAAACATCCTCACCACCTATCTCGATCTGCTTCCTGTAGCTTCTCTACTAAATTGAAGTTTTTTCTAAAATTTACACTCATTGCCTCCATGGAGCTCTTAGGGGGAATAATTAGATCATCAACTCTCATTTATACTTATATTTATACTCATACTTAATCAGTATCTTTACCTTTTCGGGGGACTCCCCTATAAAATTAATGTAAAAATGTATGAAAATTATCATATAAACCCATATCTGTCAAGGAATCGCCCGTAAAGCCATGAAATTATTCTGTCGCATTATTTCCTCCGAACATACTTACACCCTATCTTCCCTCATTAAGCGGCTTCCCGCCAAAATAATCTAAAAATGTGGTAAAAATTGCAAATATCCCAGGAATTTTATCTAAAAGGGTAAACTGTAGGGCGGACCCCCAATAAATTCTTCTTTACAACAACAAGTGAAGTAAATAAATTATAGAAAAATATTGAAAATAAAACGTCTTTAGGGAGCCTATCAAAATCGAAAAATCCTACGCTGTGCCATAACTAATGCACATACCATAATTATAAAAGCAAACTCATACCTTATGTAGCCAAGTACATACTATCATAAATATGTGTATGCACTAGAAATAAACAACAAACAACAACAAAAACAACAACAAAAAGCACAACTAGTAGAAACAGTAGCAATTCAAAGTTGTTTTATGCTACTACTACTGTTTATATTCTGTGTACAACTACAACTACTACATACTGCTTTCAATTCAAGAAAGATTGTGTGTGAATTAGATTCAATGCAATTTGATTGTAGAGGTACACATGTGAGTATGAGTATATGTTATGTATGTACGAGTATGAATACATATATACATAAATTGCAATTTTAGAAGCAACTTTTAGAATGGCTCTACAATTTCCATTAAATAATATTAGTTGACCCAATCGAGACAGAATCAAGAAGAAGAAGATCAAGTAGAAAAGTAGAAAATATATTGAATCCAGAAAAAAGAGAAAGGTTTTCAACTTATTGCAATGATGTGTTCTATTTAATTGCAATTTTGCAATAAAATGTTTGCAAAATTGCAAAAAACAAAAAAAAAACAAAAATTATAATAAAAAGAGAAATATATCGTTTTATCGATCATTTTATTGATTGATCGTGATGAAATAAAAATCTCATCATTGTTTTCACATCTTTGTAGATATTGGACAACAGACAATACCAGCAGAATTGCCAATTTATGGTGATCCCTTCAAGGAAATTGCACTCGATCTAGTCTTCCCAAAGGGGAATCCAACATTTTTGCTTAACGGTAAAAAATTGCAGCTGCTACAGCCACTGGATCGCGATGAGGAAAATTTAAGTCACATCGTTTTTCAGGTAAGTGTACTTCATTATATGTAAAATAATATTTTACATGTTCAAGTTCTAATGAAGAAATTTTGTAATTTCCTGTCACGCCAAAGGGGCGTACATAAATTAAAATATCAAGTACCTATCAGAGTACAGAGAGCCACAAAGCCACAAAGTGACTTGCCACGTGTCACTTTATATTTAAGTGAGTTAGTGAAAAAGTGAGAAAAAGTGTAAGCATACAACTGTGTTAGTAAATGCTTCGTATCCTTCATGCTTGTCGCGATCGAATGGATGGTTGCAGTAGCACATATGTACATTAGGCCGTATCTTAACAACAAAAAAGCCGTCAGAAATACAGCCAACTTGAATCACATCGAAATTTGATCGATTAAAAGTTCCATTATGAAATAACTTTTATTTGATTTTACTTTTATTTTTTTTTTTTTTAGTTTTTTGTCTAATATTCTAGACGTGGAGATCTGATGGGTAAGTACTAGAAGTGGGTACTAGAAGAGGTCAATAACCGTTGAAGTAAAAAATTGGTCTTCTTGAGACAAAAATATCGCCATATGATACAATTAAGATCTAGTCTATAAATGCCGAAGATATGACGAAAAAATTAAAAAGACTACCCCTACGTTCGGCAAAAAAAAAAAAAAGAATTAAAACATGTTTTTCAAAAAGAGTTCTACTGGAATCAAATCAAAATACTTTCTTAGCAAAAGTTTAATAATTTTTTACGAGCTTTAATTCTTTTGCCATTACAGTGGTACATTAGGGCGGTAGAAACTGATGTATGATGGGTATATACTATAACGGTACACTTGAGGTTAATGATCTTTGGTGTGGCAGAAATTGGTCTTCTCGAGACAAAAACATCGATATATCACACTATAAGATCCGATTGTAAATGCAAAAGATATGACGAAAAATTTCCAAAGGCGACCCCTACGTTCGGCAAAAAAAAAAAAAAATTAAAACATGTTTTTCAAAAAGAGTTCTAATGGAATCAAATCAAAATACTTTCTTAGCAAAAGTTTAATAATTTTTTACGAGCTTTCAGTTTTTGCCATTACATTAGGGCGGTAGAAACTGATGTATGATGGGTACATACTATAACGGGACACTTGAGATTAACGATCTTTGGTGTGGCAGAAATTGGTCGTCTCAAGACAAAAACATCGATATATCATACTATAAAATCCGATTGTAAATGCCGATGATATAATGAAAAATTTAATAGGGTGACCCCTACGTTCAGTCAAAAGAAAAAACATTGTTTTTTTTCGAAATCAGTTTGCTAAAATACTTCGAATTCGAAGTTGTGCGGTGCACTTTTTTTCAATTTGCCTGTCAGGTGGTACGGTCTAATGTACATATGTACATATATATGTAGAGCATCTGCAATCAAGTGTTGATGATACTGATGATGTTTAAATTGATGCAATTAAGCTATTAAAACATCTAAAGTGACTTTTTAAATGAATATAAAAATTTTATATAATACTTAAACAATTACATACTTCAATTTTTTCCTCTCTCTCTCTCTCTCTCTCTCGATCTCCCTTTGCAGGTTTCTTGCACCATTCGTGCTACAAATAAAAAACGTAACATTCCGATTATTGTTCGTGTATCTGATGTCAATGACAATGCGCCACGTTTTATGAACACTCCCTATGAGGTCACTGTGCCTGAGGTAAGTTTTGAGAATTCTTCAGTTTACCACAATAATCAACCTTAAAATCGATTATCGTATTTTTTTGGGTGCAACAGTGCATTCTATATTAAGAAAGAATATAACAATTAATATTGAAATTGAAATAAAAATAGGAATACAACAAATATAATCTTACATTCTTAACGGAATCAATGAGTATGAGCATGAGCATGAGCATGAAATGTTGAATGCTGAATGAGTGAAGTGTATTGAAGGTAGTCGATTACGTTTGGTATGTGAGTAGGTGGTGTTGGCTTTTGTTGTATGTCGGTACTACCTAGTATGGCATATTACAGTACTGTTAGCTGTTATGAAACTACAATAAAATATATTTTTTTGCTTTTATAGATTTATATTACAATGTTGCTGCTGTAATTACTATACTCGTACATATATATGTCGCCCACAATTTGTTACGTCTTTTGACTAATAATAATTAATGAAAATTGTATTAAAGAAAAAAAAATTTTTTTTTTTTTTGAAAATCATAAATTTTTTATTGTAAAATATTTAGCAATTTTTTTTTCCAAAAATTCCCCAAATATTAGTGCATGCAAAAACAATTAAAATTCTTCAACAAATTGCCTATAACCAGTACAATTTCAACATTAATAATTATTATGCAACCAATTTTTTTTCTTATTTTACCAAAAAAAAAAAAATTTTTTTGTTACTCGTATTTCTCTCATGCACTAAAATTTGCCAAATTTGGAGCAATTTCAAATAGAAATTATTGCACAAAATTTATTTTTATTTTTATCTCTATCTATTATGTAGCTGCAACATGTTGCGGGTATTTCTCCTCCTCGTGATACATTTTATATTCAAAGAGTGAAATTTAATGCAAATTTTAATTTCAATTTATTGCCAATATTTTTTTTTTTTTTTTGTCATTTAAATAACAACACAATACTATGTGCCGAAATAATAAAAAAAAATCAAATAAACCACAACAACATTTAACTGCGTGTTAGTTAAATGCACCTGCACAACAGCAGCAGCAGCAGCAGCAAATAACAAGGAAATTCCTCACCCACAGTTAGTGTTTTAAATATGGTAATGGCAGCACATATTTTGGTTAGATGGTGGCGATGGTGGCGATGATGGCATGGCACAGGCGGTGTAGTTGTATACGAGTACATTCATGCAACGCAAAAGGTGTCAAAGTAACCAGCATCCAGCATATGTGTGTACATATGTGTTGCAATAGTTCAAACACACATTAAAAAAAAACTTTAAAAATAAAAAGCTACAACTATAAACGAAATTATAGTGTTTGGTGTGGTGGTGCAAGAAAATATGTCACTAATGCGGAAGACAGTGACTTCAAAGTGTCGGTTAAATCAACATAAAGAGCAATTTGAATTTTCTTCGTAATTTTATTTTTTTTTTTTTGCCTACTTGAAAGTTCTAGTGTAGCAAAGGAATTTCGTAAAAGAATGTTATACAAAGCACAGTGGATTTAAGTCTAATAAATGTACATATATTGTATGACAGATGGCATAACATTATAAACGACAGTAAACAATCTTTTTTGGCATTCTTAGGCATCTTGACCGAACTTTTCTTATTGTGTGGAAAAATTCGATTTTAACAAACGATTGAAAATTCACTGAATATTTGGGAACAATTGGGCAATTCTACCTTGGGCCTTTTTCTATCATCATTTTTCCAATTTATTCGATATGATTTACATATTGATACATTTTGACTTATTGTCGTGCTAAATTGACAAAAAATATTGAATAATAGAAATTAATAGAAGTCGATCATATATTTTACCGTTATAGGTACAATTTATATGGTCGATGGAAGTGAAATGTATACAAAAATCAATTGTGTAGGGAAGTTCTTTTAAGGGCTAGAGATCAAGGACGAGTAAAAGTGTTGAGGAAAGGAATTAAGGGAGGCCAATCATACATTTTATCCCTCCATCGTCGATTCCTGAACAATTGAGAGGTTATTTTTAGGTTCCCAGATGCTTTAAAACTACACTCTACAAGTGTCTCATCATGCCTGTCCTAACATATGGCGCTAAAGCCTGGACAATTTCCACCTCGGATGAGCGAATGCTTGGAGTTTTCGAGAGAAAAGTCATACGCAAGATCTTTGGACCTATTTGCGTTGGTGGCGAGTACCGAATAAGGTACAACCATGAGCTGTACGAGCTGTATGCCGATATTGACATAGTAAAGCGCATCAAAATCCAGCGGATACGCTGGCTAGGTCATGTCAAGCGAATGGAAGAACACGCTCCAGCTAAGAAGGTGTTATATTCGGAACCCGCTGGAGGACGACGCAGAAGAGGAAGACCAAACCTCCGGTGGAAAGACCAAGTACTGAAGAACCTGACGGCGCTTGGAATTTTTAACTGGCGCCAGCTAGCGAGGAACAGAGATGGCTGGAGAAGCACATTATTTTCGGCCTAAATCGATATTCGGTTGTTATGACCACATAAGAAGAAGAAGATGCTTTTAAGTTCATTTTGTATGGAGGCTTCACTAAGGAATAAAGATAGAGAAAATGTTTTGTAGTAAAAATTTATGGTAACCGGTCAGATATTGTATACCTCTGGACCACTCTGAGTGCACACTTAAGAGTGAAATAATTAAAAAAGGTTCATTTTGTAGGAAAACACCTTTAACGGATAGAGAAATAAAAATGAATTTCAATCTGTCATACATTTTACTGTTATAGAGGTGATTGCTGGGCAATTATATGGTGATTTTTAAGTTTTCAAGTATTTTTAAGTCCAATTTGTAGAAAAGATTCCATAGGGAGTAAAAACAGTGCTTTAGTAGGTTTAAAAAAAATTTTAAATAATCAAAATTAATGGGGACAGTTATATATTTAGTCCCTCTCCAAGTACTCTGGACTCGGTAGTAGTGAAATTTGCAAAAAACCGAAATTTTATATGAAAGCCTTTCTAATGAGTAAAGATAGGGGATAAGTACGTTCAGAAAAAAAAATATTTAATAGTAAAAATTGTTGTTGTTGTTGTTTTTGTTGTTGTTGCTGTAGCAGCAAAAAATATGGAAATGCTTTATTTTGTTCCCGTACAAAGCATTTCCGTTTTCTAATGCGGTGAATGGACCTTGATCGACCATGTGGTCGAGTGCTTCCGAGACGTAGACCCTTCCATTCTTGGGAAGCAATAGTAAAAATCAATGGTGGTCAGTTATAAATTGTAACCCTCTATTTGTGCTTTGGTAGTGGTGAAAAGGAAATTAGAATTGGAAATTAAAAAAAAAAAAAAAAAAAGTCAGTTTTGTATGGGAACGTGTTTAAGTGCTAGAGGTTGGAGATAAGTATGTTTGAAAAAAATGTTTAGAAGTAAAAAAGAAAGAAGGCTAATAATAGATTTTAACCCTCTAGTTTCGGTTATGGGTATTGTAATGAATGTTTTAACCTTTTTACTTAGGTCAGCGATAAAATGAGAGCTGATATACACAAATCAAGCCCCGATTTAAATGAATTCAGCCCAAATATTTATAAAAATGTTGATATCGCTTGTTGAATAATTTTTTTTTTTTTTATTCGTTTATTTGGCTGCATTCATTAATGCTTTAATCGAAAATGAATGAGCTTAAGATTTTTCCAAACTCATATCACATCTACACCATATATATTATGAAAAAAAAAAAAAAAATATTATAAAATTTAATAACAATATTAAAAACAAATTCATTTACAATATTACATAGTTTAGCTTTAATAATTTTTTTTCTTTAGCATATTTTATGATTAATGAAATTTATTAAGAAATACACCAAAAAAAAATTTTTTTTTAATCTGCAAATATTAAGTTGAAAAATTATTACATTATATCGTATATGTGTACGATTTCATCAACTAGTTTGTTGTCATAAATTGTTAAAAATGCCATCCATCAAACTCTGTCAGTGTCTGTTGTACAAACAGTTGTACCAATCATTTCTCACGTACATACCATGTTGTTGATGCACTTTTTCATTTGTTTCTTTTTTTTTGTATGGGAAATATTTCCATTTAATAAAAATAATAATAAAATGAATGGATGTAAAAAGAAAAGGGATTAATAAAACTAAGAGAATTAAATAATAAAGCAGAAATATTAAAAAAAGAATCTTGAAGAAGCATTTTAACATCACCAATTATAACATTCCACATTCTATTACTGTAGTAATTGTTCTTTCATTCAATTAACCTTATTTCTTGCTAAGTTATATTGCAATTATATAGACATACTTTAGTACAAAGAGTTCAAGTTACTTTCACATATGCACATTTGTTGAAGAGATTAGTACACGAAGGCACATATCATTTATTTTCTCTCTCTCTCTCTCTTTCTCTCTGTTCTGTTCACCAACTGGAAAAGTACAGTTAATATGATTCTTTTCTGTTAATTATGAAGTAATATGTCCAATATATGATTGTGCTATGAAAACAATTGTTGACAACATTGGATTTAACATGGTCAAATAGAAAAATTACTATTATCTACTATACATAAATTGGTAAAGCGAATATCTGAAAATTAGTTTATGGTGAAAATAATCCCATAGAATTAATTACATATAGTACATAGTACATGTAACGAATTATTGCAATTTTAATAATCATCATTTTGTTGATAATTTTTTGTTTTTTTTTTAATTCACTTTGCTACTTTCAATTTATTAGTCATTAAATTGTCATGCATAATGTGACAATATATATTCTTTTTCTCTCTTCAAAATAACCATTTATCATACATATAACAAAAGTATATATATAATTTTAATGAGTTGTTAAAAATATATTCAATTTTATAACACCACCACATCCTCATAATGGACATAAATATTGCTTGCAATTGTAATTCGTTACTCACTAACATCATCATAACTGCTATCGATATTATAGTCGATTTATTGATCATTTATTACTCAACAACATGTTTGCAAATATTTGCCAATACACGATTGTAACAATTTTATTGGTCATTTTTTTTTATTTATATGACATATGATATTATTTCTCAATACAAAGTCATAATATTGATCGAAATAATCGAATAGCCTGTTTGAGCGTAACGGGAACGATGAGAACTAGCCCCACAGCAGCTCAAGGAATAATCACAGTTCTCAATCCACTACACCTTGTGGTTAAGAGGACAGCAGCCAGTGCAGCCAGTGCAGCCAGTGCGGCTTTCGAACTCTATTCACCTGAAAAAAGGTAACCTAAAAGGGCATATTAAGATTCTAGACGTAGTCTGGAATTCAGCGGGCCTCACAGTCTTTGACAGAATGGATAAAAAATTTATATTCTCTACACTCTTCGAAGTGATCATTCACGATCGCTCAGCGTGGAGAAACAACGAAATATTTCTAGAACAGGGCTCACTGCCACATGGTACACTGATGGGTCCAAAATGGAAGATGGCAGTGTTGGAGCGGGATTTGTAGGGCCAAATTTCCTCAAGGCAATTGCAATGGAAAAAATAGCTTGCATTTTTCAGACGGAGGTCTACGCCTTAGAGCTATCTGTTAGAGAATGTCTACGTAGGGGCACTCGAGGAACCAACATATGCATTCTATCGGACAGTCAGGCAGCTCTAAAATCACTAATGAATTTCTCGTTCCAATCTAAGTTGGTCTGGGAATGCTTTGAACTCCTCAATAGCTTAGCAAAGTGAAACTCTGCGACTCTAATATGGATACCGGGACACGAGGAGCTTGCAGGAAATGAAATGGCAGATTTACTGGCCAAAAAGAACCAGAACCCTTCTGCGGGGTAAACAGTATGTAGCTTCAGGAACAACTTAATATGTGAAAAGGAAAAAAGCAGTCTAAAACCGATTACTGGAGAGCCCAAACAGGCATGCGGCAGTTGAAAAAATTCATTGACCCTGAACACATTAAGGTTGATGCTATCTTGAACCTCAGCAGAAAAGACATCAAGCTATACACTGAACTACTAACAGGCTATTGTAAACTTAATTATCACATGATGAAAATGGATGTGGTAAACAACGATCTCTGTCGACTCTGTTTTGAAGAGCAGGAAACAGCAGAACACGTTCTTTGCAATTGCCCAGCTGTGGCCAGACGCTAGACTAAACTACCTAGGCAACGGATTCATAGTTCCTAGGGACCTAGATTTGCTTCTTATGTGATATTCAAAAGCATAGTATTTTTAGTTAAATTGAAATAAATCGATAAATCGAAAATATCCTTATCAATCAAAAATTAAATGGAAAAAATTATATAAAATTATCCCTGTATATTTCTAAAATCAATATTTATATAAATTGCAACGACATTTTGGGCGTTTATTAAAAAGCAATTAATTTTACCTTGACATTTGTCTCATTCATATGCGTCATTTATCATTGATCAAAGACAATGCCATGCCACAATCATAATTTTAATATACAAATTTTTTTTTCACGTGCGTTGACTTTATATATCAAACTTACACACATCTATTAAATTCATTTAAAAATTACTATAATATAAATATACAGAATTAGTAGGTACCTACTACAAAATAAAAAAAAAATGAACATTTAATAAATGATGTATGCATTATTTGATAAAGTATATGTAATTAATATAATTACATTTAAAAAAAAAAATGAATGATTAAAATGTAAAAAAAAAAATGCAAATAAAAATTTAACTTCAGCTCCGATATGCTAGATTATGATTGAAGGACAGACATTTCAACGGAAAAAAATTTAATTTTGTACTGAAGGTGGAGGCGTGATTTACATTTGATAACGCCCATTTTTATATATTATTATTATTTGATGAAAATAATAATGCATACGGATATTCAGTGCTGTAACTTTATATCTTCCTGCATAATTGCTAGAAATATACATTCGAGAACATATTTTTATATGGCAGGTACTCTTGATTTTCATTTGATAATACTTATTTTCAAATATGCTCTTGCTACAATAAAAATATTAGCACATGCCAAATATCACTTTCATAGCTTCACATGTTTGTGTACAATTACAACAAATATACATTCGAAAACGTACTTTTGTATGGGAGGTAGCTGTGATATTCATTCGAATTTAACCAATTTTAGGTATTAATTTTTGGGGATAAAAAATACTTATTTATATCAAATTTCAGTGCTATAGCTATATATTTTCTTGATTAATTACTGCAAATATCATTCGAAAACGTAGTTTTGTATGGGAGCTAGGTCTGATATTTATTCGAATTTAACCAATTTTAGATATTAATTTTTGTGGATAAAAATACTTATTTATATCAAATTGCAGTGTTATAGCTTTATATTTGCGTGATTAATTACTGCAAATATACATTCGAAAACATATTTTTGTATGACAGGTACTTGTAATTTTAATTCTATAATACATATTTTCAAATATGCTCTTACTACAATAAAAATATTCACATATGCTAAATTTCAGTTTCATAACTTCACATATTCGTGTACAAATACGTGTAGCAAATAGACATTCGAAAACGTAATTTTGTATGGGAGGTAGTTGTGATTTTCATTCGATAATGCCTACTTTTGAATATAATTTTTCTCTCATAAAAGTAGCTATATATATATATCAAATTTTAGCTTTATAAAGCAATATTTTCTTGTGTAAATTGTAAAATTATACATCTGGAATAATACTTTTGTATGGGACGTAGTCACAGTTTTCATCCGACAACGTTCATTCTTAAACTGGTTCATTTGTTAGTAAATAGTATCGTATACACCGAGTGTCAGCTCCATATCTTTATGATTTCATGCGCAAATTGTAAAAATATACATCCAGTAACATACTTTTATATGGGAGATAGACGTAATTTTTATCCAATTTGCTTCATTCTTAAATTTAAACATTCTTTAGTAAATACCATCGTAAATACTGAAATTTAGCATTATAGCTTTATATACTTTCATACACAAAATGTGCAAAAATGCATTCCGCACCATACTTTAATATGAGACATGAGTGTAATTTTCATCCAATTTCATTGTTATTTATAAAAATATTTATAAGTAACCAATCTTCAACATTGACATAGCTAATTCAATTTAGTTGGTGATGCTAATCAATAATTCACATAGTGTTCCGTGCCTGTAAGCTCTTCTTTTGAGTGTTTCGAACGGAAACAAAGATTCAATATATCCTTGACTCTTTAAGTGTACAATGTATAAAACTTATACGTAATTAAAATAACATTTAATTAATATAATAATTATGTAATTATATGCTGGTAAATATTTGCTACAAGCAAATCTATTCATGCATTTCAAAATCAAGTTTGTGTCTTAAGTCTTTGGTTTTGTACCGACATCACACCAATCTGTATACATATGAATTACAATGATGGTTTGAAAGCTTCATTCGTTGCTTCAAAAATTCAATTAATTTGAAGCATTACAAAAACAAAAACAACAACAGAAATATTTTATTTAATTCTACTATGCATAATATTTATAATGATGCCATCAATTACAATATTACAATAGAATCACTTATACACAATACTTGCTATAAATGAGTATGTTTTGAAGAGAGCGAAAAAAAATGCTTAATTAAAAATAAATTAATAAACAACTACACTGAAAAGAATAAAATAATTTTTTTTTTCAAAACATACATAATAATACATATATGGAAATATCTGTAGCTTATAATTTTAAACAATTCCAATCACTTCCAATCAATCTATCAATTGGCTACACAATGTCTAATAGGCATAACCTTGAAATAAACAATTTTTGTACAATTTTACAATAAAATTATGTACAATAATTCAATATTTCGTGGGTGCTTAAATAGAAAAAAACAACAAACGCATACCAATAATATTGTATAGCCAACTGATAGCTTTAAAATCAATTTCGGCTACTTTTAAAAGCATACAACTTGAAATTCCAATATAAGTATAGTATGTAGAAATAATCAGAATATATATATATAAAGTACTTTCAGCTACTTGAATAATTTGAATCCAATTCAAAAACTACATACAACATATTGGATAAGGTAGCCATTTTTGATTAAGTGTTTAATTACATGATACCATTCACCATCAACCATTATTACTATAACCACAGTACCACCACCACCACCACCAGCACCAGCATCATCAATATTGAAACTACATACTCATGATATTTGCTCGCAACTACGTTTTAATACCAATGGACCACATACGTGTGCCAACTCTGCTTACTGCTGCTGTTGCTCGTGCTGCTGCATAACATAAGCGGTTCATGGCAAAAGCTTAAACGTTTGTTTACCTTTGTTTGTTCGTAGTAATTTTTTTTTATTGCACTATTGCACTTTATACTATATAAATTCATTCATACATATATGCAAGTATATATTTATATTTATTTATTAGCTTCATAATATTTGTCTTGTTTCGTCCATTGGCATATTCTCAATAAATTTTTATTACTTTAACTATTTTTCTATTTTTTTGCAATTTTATTTTTCTTTTGTCGTCCAAAACAAATTGTTGTAAACAAATTGCATTTTGCATGTAATTAATTTTTCAGCGCGATGTAGTTATCGTATTGAAAAATGATGTCAATTTGGCTCATATTACATTGTGGGCATTTTTGTTCAAATTGCAATTTCGTATGGTCAACAAAATAAAACGCATACATTGTAAAATTATTAGTCAACAATGTCGGCCATTAATTTAATTGTTTCAATTTTAATTGTATTTAGTTTATCTATGTATGTAGTAGAAATAGCATAAGTTATATATCGAACATGTTCGCAATAAATAAACATTCCGCTTGGATAAGGTGCTTCGATGTGATCCGATTTATTTTATAAGTTCATCGGAGGAAATGATGACTTTTGCAAATATAAGGAATAGCAACAAATGATTTACAAAGCATAATATTGCAATTTTTTTTTTTTTTTTGTTAATTTTGTTTTTTTTTTTTTTTATTTTTATTTAACCATCATGAATAAAATCATTAAAGTTATTTGAAGTGCACTAGCTTTCAATTTTTCATTCAAAAACGCCACGACTAAAGTTGCAGCATCAGCTCCTATAAATATGTCTTCACAAAAGTATGTCTTTACATACACTTACAATATATAGTGCAAATGTATCAGTGCCGGTTTAGGGTAGAGAGAAAGAGCTGAAGGACTTACGTTAGGGCCACGTAAATTTGGAGGGCCCCAAAAATTCGTATATTTGTATATGTGTGTCTTTAATGAATCGCATAAATTAAAAACAATATTTCGGACAAGGCCGAAATAGTGCGAATTTTATCGTTAGTGGTTATACGAAATTGTTCTAATACAAGAATATAAAAAAGTGTTGTCTACATCAGAAATTCAGAATATTTAATTTTTTTTATTTTTTTTATTTAAAAAAAATTTTTTTTAATTTTATTTTTTATTTTTTAATTTTTTTTTTAATATAATTTTTTTATTATTTAATTTTATTTTTTTAATTTTTTTTATTTTTTTTTAATTTTTTAATGTTTTTTTTATTTTTTTTTTCCGTCATCATAAATAAAGCCCTTAATAGTTTAAACGATTTTTAGCGGGGAGGGAAGCAAAGAGTTTGATTATTAAAAGAAGCATAAAACTATCAATTGAGAAAATATTAATAAAAATCGATTCTAGATTTGTTCACGTTAGAGGCAAGATATTATGGTTAAATATATTATTACCAAAAATGATAAAAATCCACTTGCTTCCAGCTTTAAGGCTTTCAAGCGACACTTTTAGAAAATTCAGCAGTTTTTATTTTTGAAGTTTTTTTTTTATCAAATCTTATATTTTTATCCTACAAGAATTAGAATTTATATTTAAATTATTATCGCCCATATCGTAAGATTTCATTTAGGGACCCTCGACACCTTAAGACGGCACTGGTGCATACATACATTTTATTTAATATATTTGTACATCAAATGTTTTCAATATATTATCAGTTTTTCCACATATGCACAACAGATAAGTGCATTGTTGTCGTTTAAGTATAAATATTCATGCATGTGAGCAGCTCTAACCTATGCTTTGACATGCAGGTGGTGCATGTATAAATGAATGTATGAATGAATGAATGAAAGGCATATTTTATATGATATTTACCACAAGTACATAAATTCACTATTTATATATTTCAATTTATTGACAGTTTAAAAAAAAAATTCTAAGCAAAGCATTTTTAATACAATCGCCCAAGTACTGGTTACAAATATCAAAATTATGGGTACCTACATATGTATTGAATGGATATCAAATATGTGAAAAGTTATACTCGTGCAATACTCTAACATGTTGTTGTTGCATTTATTTCATTTTTTTTTTATTTCTATTTTTTATGCCCCAAAATTGCAAAACTCAAAAGCAACCATAATGCAACTTGCAAAAAAATTTACAAAAATATTTTTGCAAAAAAAAAAATGCTGAAATAATCAAAGCAACAACAGAGACAAATAAATAACACTTATCGAAAAGTTACATTTTGACATTTTGACCTACCTAAAGAAATACTTATTACTACAATTTTGGTACAATTATTTTTTTCACAATTTTTGCACAAAATTCTCATAATGGTAAAATGTGGCTAATCAACTAAAATTGAGTTTTTAAAAAAGCAAATAACAATTTTTTTTTTTTCAATATCCTTTTAAGTTGTGAAAAATTAAAATTATCAACAGATCAAATAGTTTATGTGCAATTATTGTAGTATCTACTATTTCAATGGAGTTCATATGAATGCATAAAAGATATTTTATTTGATTTCATAAAATATATAAAAAAGTTAATACAAAAAAATGCATTCGACGCACTTTCTTCATACAACGTAGCATACATATCTTCATTTCATGACGAAAAGCGTGTCCCAAATTTGTCTCCATTACAGCGCATCACACTTTTACTTTACATACATATACCATATATCAATATAGTCAATATATCTAGTCAATATATATAGTCAAACAATCATCTTGTAAAAAAAAAAAAATTAACAAAAAAAATTATAAAAGCAATCGGTAGTCTCTCCTTTCGAACATCACATATACGCATGTATGTATGTAGTATGTATAAGAGTTGTGCAAATATTTACAAAATTGATGCAACCACAACAATATCAACAGCAGCAGCACTTGAAAATTGTACTCTTCATAAATTATTCATCATAATATAATATATTATCGATACAAATGTTGATGACGAGGACGAGAAGTGGAAGAACGAATATCATATAGTTAGTAGATTACTCGTTGAAACTACTCGTCGCTGCCGTCGTCGTCGTGCAGTAGAGTAGAGTAAAGATGAACTACGTATTTACGTTACAATATACACAAACAATATTTGTATAACGTATGCATTGTATGCATTCTCTCTTCGCAACCATAAAATCAACAAAAAAAAAATAATAAAATCAAGCATATCAAGTACTCATATATACAATATAATAAGTTTAACGCAATATAGTATATAAACGCACTGTCACTAGTATATTGTATATATACAATATATTGTCGCCACTGCAGCACACCTTAAAACGACTTGTCCGGCAACTGTAATTCATATTTCACATACGTTTCAAATTGCTGCTGCGACGACTACGACTTTTGCTGATTGCTGATGCTGTGTTTGTATATTTATTGCTGTTCATTTTTTTTTTTTTTTTTTTTTGCTTTGTGTTTGTTTTCTTCTTTATTCTTCATAATTTTGTTGTTATTGTTATTGCTGGTAATGGTGGATTTGTAAAGATGCTGATGGCACTGCACAGTGGTTTCCATCCAATACTGCTAAGATGTAAATTTTATTTAATTGCTCAAACTATAATTAATACGACACTCATATAGAATCAAAATTTACTTAAATGATAATTAAAAAGTTGCTTTCTTGGGAAATGGAAGCATAAATTGGGAGTCAATAAATTTGGTTGTACATTAAATAATATCAAATCAAAATTAAAATTAAATGAAAATTAAATATTAAAAATGTTTGCAATAATGTTGAATATTTTTTTAATGGAAAAAAAATCCACAAAATTCATGGATTTGTGTATTCGATATTATTGTAAAATTTTTTGCAATAATGTCGAAACGAAATTTTTGCAAAAATGACATCTTTTCATTTATTAAAAATTAGATATTATTGCAAAAATATTACAATAATATCGAAAATCTAAACAAATGTCGTTTTTATTTGGTATTATTTCAATTTCCCCATACTGTTAAGAAGAAATTTTTACAAATTCGACATTATTGCAAAAATTTTCCAATAATATCGAAAATTCAATTTTATGCACTTTTTGATCGGCATTATTTCAAGTATTGCATGTTATTGGAAAATTATTGCAAAAATGTCTTTTTCTCATGCACAAAAAAAAAAAAAACTCGATATTATTTCGAAAATTTTCAAATAAAATGAAATGAATGAAATGAAAATTTATGCACTTTTTAATCGGCATTGTTTCAATTATTGGATATTATTTGAAAATTATTGCAATAATGTCGGATCGAAATTTTACGAAAATTACCTTTTTCCATACATAAAAAATTCGACATTATTTTAGAAATTTTCCAATAATATCGAAAATCCAAATTCATTCACTTTTGTTCAACATTATTTCAATTATTAAATATTGTTGAAATATTTTTGATAAAAATTACATTTCTCCATACAGAAAATAATCGACATTATTGCAAAAATTTTCCAATGACATCGAAAATCCAAGTTCATGCATTTTATATTTTTGGTAAAAATTACATTTCCCCGTACAGAAAATATTTTCCAACCACATCGAAAATCCAAATCCGTGCCAAATTTTTGTTCACGATTATTTATTTCACTTTTCTTTTACTAACATTGAAAAATCGCATTGTATTGAATTTTAATATTTGCAATAACATTACTTCAAGATGTTTGTCACTTTTTCGATAATATTGCAAAAATATTTACAATAATGTCAAAAATCTAATTTCTCATGTTTTCTGCTTTAACAATATAGCAATATGCTTGCAATAAGGTCGAAAATAGGACAAACAAAATTTATTTTTCGATTTCATTTGTCGACATTCATTCAATCGACCTGATTTGATGTAACCGCAATAATTTTTAATACATAACATTCTATGGATTCATTTTAAAGTATTGAAAGAAACATTAACCAATTTTATTGAATATCGCTCTAGAATCTATATATAATGGATAACTCTCCTAAATGGGATATAACCTTCAAGTTTAGTTAATAATTCGACACTACTTAAACTGACCGATTCCGAACAAATTCTTTTGGAACATTCGATTTTACGATTTTTCGTATTAGAAGTGACCGATTCCGAACGGCAGAGCCCTTGTGATATTACTTTCCCTCGGCTGTAACACAAACTGTTTCAGAGGCTTTTCAAGGCAAGGCTATTGTTCTCTAAAGAATTGCAAATTGTTTGGTAGGCACTGTTGGATAGAACAAGGTTTTATTTTTCTTAAAAATTCTATTGAATCAACCACACAGTAAATTTCTTGAAAATAGATATTGATGAAAACAAAAACCCACTATGCACTAGTGTTTCTGGCTTTTGTGTTTGCTACTACGTAGCTACTTGATGCCTCTTGCAACAACGATGACAACAAAATATGGCTGTTGTCGCTTAAACCAAATATGACACATTTTTTTTTTTTTCTTTTTCCTTTTTTATTCTTCTCTTTTTTTTTACGATTATGTGGAACGTTCCAAACAAAGCGGATGCCATGAATTTGGCTACCATAAATACGATGATGAGCAACAACAATATCGGTGGTGGTAGTGCGAAATTTAATGCCTTTTGGGTTCGGCCTTTTGACTATTTTTTTTTTTTTTTTCAAATCTCTTTTTTCCGTCTGACCACTATATTTTATGTTTATTTTCGAGGTATTTGGGCGATGCGAACATTTTAATATCCTTCTGCTTTGAATAGAATTTATAATTTATTGATCAATATGTTAAATTATGACAAATATATAGAAATATTGTAATAATTCATTCTGATAGCTATGATTTTCATCTTTTTTTTTTTTTTTTACAAGAGGACAAATCGCTTCTGATCTTTTGTGCGAGATTAGAAAAAAAAAAATGTAGATTATTTTAAATGAAATTTAGCCTAATGAACTTCAGAGCATTTAAGGTGATAATAATTCGATAAATATGTATGTAGTGTATTGTGTTAATAGTTAGCTACCGTTTTAAACAAGAAAATACATTTTCAACTCAAATTACAGTAGCAGCAACGATACGTTTTTTTTCTCTCTCTCTCTCACTTTTGTTTGCTGACAAAGACAAATTTAGAAAATAATAACAATGAATTTGAAATTACTTTAAGAGTTGAGAGTTCAAATTACTCAGTGCTCGTAACAAGGCAAAGTAGTCTATTTCAAAAATATATTGTCTTGTTGAACTTTGCTAGTATTGTTTAGTATATCACTTGTGATTCATAGTCAATTTATAGTGACTTGTGAACATTTATATATACAACATATTAGCAAATATCTTACAACTTGTCTCGTAGGTACCACACCATACTCAACTTAAATAAGTAAACAACTTGTGCGACATATGTCATTTTTATATGCAACAGCACGGCACAGCATGATCGTTAATTAAAATGCTTTATTTAGCATTTCAACACCAAATAAAGTAATAATTGCACAAGCGAACACAATTTGATTTAATATCATAGAAATGAAATCACAATTATCGTATGTGTAAGCAAGCACCTGTGTGGTAAGAATTTCCTATATACAAATTTGGTATGCCGGCAATAGAAGCCAATAGAAGCCCAATACCCAATGCGAGTAATTAAGAACTATACACACCGATTATAGTCAGAAACTGTCTGCGTGTGATAAATTAATTTCATATAAATATAGTAGACACTACATACCACACACACACACACACACACACATACATAATTATAATTGATTGTAGCTGACCATACTTAACATTCAATTATATACGATGCTGCAGTTGTTTCATGATTCTTCTATTCTGCTGTATTGATGAAATATATTATTTACCAATCATATTAATTGTGTATTTTCCATCTCTCCCTTCTTCTTCAGAGCACACCCGTTGGTACAACGATATTCCGTAATATACAAGCGCTCGATAAAGATGCTGGAGTCAATGGTCTGGTTGAATATTTTATTGTCGAAGGCAATACAAATACAACGGAAGATGAAAAAATGACAATTGCCGATGGTTATGGTACATTTGCCATATCATTTCCACATCAAGGACAGGTAAGTTTTGCTGTGAATTGTTACATATTGCAAATGTATATATAAGTAAAGTGCATTTAACGTAGAGTGGAATTTAAAAGTTTTATTTTTTTTTCCCATTTTGTATATCTAAAAAGCATTGTATCTAATGTCATCCAAGTTGTCAAGTTAATATCCAGACTATTGAGTGAAGAAATCTCTTTTAAGTTTTTTGTTCAGATAAATCATTATTTTAATTATTTAATTTGACAATGAATTAATGTCGAAATTTTGTGGGAATAGTCTCGAAAATTGTTTTGAATAATATCGAAAGTATTTGTCACTTTTTCGACATTATTGCAAAATAATGAAATACGAACACGATAACACGAAACATGTGGATTTATGTTTTCGACATTATTGCAACAATTTTTACGAAAAATGTCGAAATATGCCATAATTATAGCAGTATTAAAATCAATCTAACGAACATGCGTATTTTTGTAGGCAAAAAATACATTTTACTTTTTTCGGCATTATTGCAATATTATGAAAGTTATAATTTGCAAAAATCGCAGTTTCGACATTATTGCAAAAAAAATTCTGCAATAATGTTCGCAATTTTTGTGAACAACATTATTGCTAAAAAATTTTCTACATTAATGCAATACTTTATTTCAAGAATTTCATATAAATCAGCGAACTCATATTTTTTTCAAAAAACCATGAAAATGTTTCAGCAAAAACAGATCCTTCCAAATTTACGGATTTTGAATTCTTCTAAATTCATTTCATAAGAATATTCATTAGAAATTTTGTTATCAAGTTCCAAATACAATAATCCAAGACCAAATTTCATTAAAACTCATATATAAATATTTCGACTTCACATACTTTCCCGATTGTACTGTTGTAGATTGGGAAATATCAATTTTTAATTTGCAACTAAATTTGTAGCCGTTTAAGATTTTAGATTTGTATTATTTAGCATTTGGGTGCCGTTATTAGTGGGTTGACTTTCTGATCTAAAGGTCGTGGTTTCAATCCCCGCCTGAAGCACAACGTTAATATCGAAAAGATTTTTCTTTCGAATGGTGCCCACCTGTCGGCAAGTAATTGGCAATTCTTCCGACAGTAACAATTTGCCATAAACTTCTAAAAACTTCTAAAAGAGCTCTGCGACAAAGCTGTGAAAAGTGACGTCACAAGGGTTCTGCCGTTCGGAACCAGCTAATATATGTAGGTCCCTTCCAATGCTGTCCAAAATGTAACACGCACAACAGTACTTCAAGAGGAGCTCGAGGCCTATAAGTTCTACATATTTATTATTATTTATTACTTATTATCTAGCATTGATATTTGTCCAGCTTACAATATATCTCAAGCACTGCATTTATGAAAACTTTGCAATAATATTGAAATTATTCTTTAATGGAAAAATTTGTCGACATTATTGCAAATATGTTTATAATAACACCGAAACCAGCGTTACAACATTTTTTTTTTTCATTTTCAATTAATGTTGACAAAAATTGACAAACAATTGAAGACATTGTTTCAAAAAATTTGTTCGATATTATTGCAAAATTGTTTACAATAACATCGAAACCAGCGTTACAACATTTTTTTTTTATTTTTCCAATAATGTTGACCAAAATTGACAAATAATATTTGAATATTACTTCAAGAAATTTGTTCGATATTATTGCAACAAATTGTCGACATTAATTCATTCAACTTTAATTCAAATAGTCTACGGTATTGTATTTTTAATAGATTTTAATTTGATATCATTTTGTTTTTGCACAAATTAATTTCCATATGTTTCTATACAAATTTTTTTATTTCTTACAGGTGACTGTGGCAAAAACCATAGATTATGAAAAAGTGCAGCGTTACTATGTAACAATTGTTGCATCGGTAAGTTAAATCAAAAAGTATCATTATGCGATTTGCATATTTAAATACAACAGCAATAATAACGCATATACCGTTATTACAGTGGTATTTTTATGCACATTTGCCACATTTGCACAAATGTCATCTTCTTGAATATAAATCTTCTGCGTGTGCATATAGTTATACACATAAACTTGAGCTCTAAACATGACATTGCATTGCAATGTCAAACACTGAAGGCTATGTATACATATACACACACACACACACACAGATGTGTGATATAACCCCACCGAATATATATACATACATATATTTATTTATATAGTGACAATTTGCTAGCTCTTGCATCTAATATTACTAAATATGGCTGCATTATTCAGACATCTGCCCACAATGACTGAATGACTGCGACATTCAATACATACGGTGCTCTCACTCAATGAACATACCGAATGAGATATTCTTTCTTCTACCATACGCGCGTATATTTTTACAGAAAATTGTAAAGAGTGCTACAGGGGAGGGGGCGAGAGCGACTGCATCCAAAATTTATGAAAGCCAAATACAAATTGCTTCACATTCATAGCACGCATGACCAGCATTGTATGTGCTTGTATTCTGAATGCATACGATTGCTGTTCTTTTGCGTGTCATGTAACATAGTGTCATACATACATAGCGTATGTGTTTACTGGCGATAGCAACATGACATGTTGCTGGATGCTTTTTTACTACCTTTATGCATATATACATGTATATATGCATTGTATATACATGTATGACATTTCAAAAGGAACATCCATAACATTTGTATGCACATCTTGTAGCAATTGAGTTTATACTTAGTATTTAGACTATTCCAAAAGTGGAATTTCAATTCAGGAAGCAACATGACAATTGACAATTTAGTGATAAATAAAATAGTTTATAATACAACAGACTCGTATGATTCGTATTGTGATTGGATTAATGTCAATTTAAATATTTATTGTCTCAACTCAATGACACATACAGATGAGCAGTAAAATGTTTTTGATTGAAAATTCTGAACAGATCACCGCCTTCAATTTTGTAATAACACATGAAGTACCTGCTCATAAATTTATATACAAAATTTACAAATATTTGAGCATAATCGACCAATTTATTTTAATTTCTACACATTTTCTCATCATTTACAAAAAAAAAAAAAACACAAAACAACAACAACAAAAGAATACATAGATAGTGCCAATTAGTGTCATCGACAAAAAAATTGCAACTTTCATGTCATGTCTATTCAATGTATCCAGTATGAGTACTACGTACGTAGTTGTAGTCGTATTCAATCATGTCATACTTTGAGATTTGTTTTCTGGTGCTTTTAACCTTTTTGCTCATTATTTTCGTATAAAACACACACACACACACACACACACACACAAACATACTAAATGGGCGCCTTAAGCTGTCAATAAACACACGAATGCCATCATAGTGCAATTGACTGCAATATTGCAACATTAAAGTGCAATTTGACATTTTCTAATGAAGTTGCGAATAAAGTCAAAGTAAAGAGTACAGTACACCATGTGCCATCGTCACCATAGCCATTGGCACCGGCACTGACACAGGCGCTACCATAAACACTTAATATTGGGGCTGCCAAACCCAGCACTCTAAATTATGATTATGATTATGTTCGAAATTTGTCATTTCATTGAAACTTCGTTTTCGGAGGAATGTTATTTTTTATATAATTTCGAATATGCGACGAAATTACTTTCACAATTAAGGGACACGGAGAGATATGCTTTCGAAGAACCTACTTTTGTATTGGAGGTAGGTGAGGTTTTCATTCAATTTTGCTCATTTTCGTCTTGGTCTATTTGTAGGCAAATATAAGCAAATGTACCGAGTTTCAATTTAATAGCTTTACATTTTCGCACAAAAAGTGTGTAAATAATTATTCGAAAACATGTTTTTGTATGAGAGGTAGTCTTAGTTTTCATTTGTTTCCATTTATATTTGGGCTCAGCCATTTATTAGTAAATATAATAACATATATCAATTTTTTATTCCATGGCTTTAAATTTTCGTGCGTAAATTGTGCAAAAAAAGCATTCGAAAACATATTTTTGTACGAGAGCTAGGTGAGGTTTTCATCCAATTGCATTCATTTTTAAATTCAGCCATTTATTAGTATATAAAAAATAATATGTACCAAGCTGCTGCTCTATATTTTTAAATTTTCATGCAAAAAGTATGAAAACAATCATTCGAAAACAAAATATTGTATGAGAGAATGGCGTGGTTTTCATGCAATTTCACCAGTTTTTGAACTAGATCTTTTGTAAGCAAATGCAATCACATGCTCCAAATTTCTGTTTCATATTTTTGTATTTTCGAGCGCAAAGTGTGAAAGCAAGTACTTAAAATCATATTTTTGTATAGAAGATACATGTGATTTCCATCCGATTGCGTCGATTTTCACACTTACCTTTACCTTAGTAAATTAAAAATATATGTACTAATTTTCAACTTGATAGCTTTATATTTTCATGTGTAAAGTGTGAAAACATACCATCAAAAATATAACTTTCTATGGGAGGTATTCGTGATTTTTATCCGATTACGTTAATTTTCTCTCTAGACTATACATTATTAATTTTATTGATATATACTAAGTTTCAACATAATGTCTTTATGTTATCATACGCAAAAATAAGAAAACATCAAATGAAAGGAAACATTTGTATGGGAGGTAGAAGTGATTTTTAATCGATTCAGTCTATTTTCGAATATATCAATTCACTATTAAAACTAACCTCTTACACCAAATTTCAGCACTATAACTTTATATTTATGTGTACAAAGAGTAATGAGATATTTACGTTCCAAAATAGACCTTTATATGGGAGGTTGGCGTGTATTTCGTCCAAATCAAACCATTTGCGAACTTATACTTTCGTTGATGAAAATATTCATATATACCGATTTTCAGCAAAATTGTTTAAGAATTATGGCAGTTATCGTTCAAAGAGATGACTAAATTGACTTGAATGGTGAGTCCAATGAATAACATTTAGAATTATCCTTACCTATCGCCTCTCCTTTTATATGTTACAAAATAAAGCATAAACTCAATCTTTCCTTGACCCGCAGGGTATAGAAAATAACTACAATATTAAAATATGCTCAAGGTCACGTAAACTTGCATGCAATTTAATATTAATTTTTATTGAAATTATTTCAAAATTTATTTTACTGAGTGAAGTAAATATACATATAAACTTTTTGATTTTTCGTATTTCAAAAATCATAAAATACTCGATCTGAATATTCGAAAAAAAAAAAATAAATTTGAAAAGCTCTTTGGGACTAGCATCCCTAGTATCTTCTAAGAAGCCGTCATCATTATCATTATCATCATCAATTTCAAACAAATACCAAATAACATATAAGTGACTGATGTCGTCGTCTTCGAATAGTGATGATCGTGATATTGTTGTTGTTGTTGTTTGATTGTTTACTTGCCATTTGTTGTATTATAGAATTTGCAATTCGCAATGTTAAATTGTTGATAGCCTGTAGTGTCACGTGAAAATTACGTTTATTCTTCTATTTCACACCATTGAGTGTCTTCTTCCCATTTGGATATTTGATTTGCATGAATATTCATTTGTGAATGGATCGTGACACTAATACACCATACTTTAAGTGTTGTCCATTAAATAAATTAAGTTGATGACTAGCGTTTTTTTTTTTTTTGTGTTTACTTTAATGATATTACATCTACAAAATGTTTACCAACAAATGACATTATTACTATAAGTATGGGTACAGCTCTCATTAAGCAGGTGTTGACTCCCATTTAATATAAAAAAATCTCCTTACAGTCGGCTGGGGCCGACCAAACTATACCCTGCATATGTAGATTTATATATAAAAAGTTTACTCGAATATCAAACTTTTCTTTTATTTCCACTTTTCGAGAAACAATTTTTGCATATACTACTAATTTACACCCGAAATATGGTTGACTTTGACGAAGTAAAAAGATTTTAAGATAATTCCGAGGATTAGTATGGGAGCTACATAAAAAGTGGGCGTGGCTTACCACTTTCTAGAAAATCCAATTAATTTTTCAATGTTAATCCACACCTTAAATTTGGTGTCCTACGTTGAATAGTTTCTAAGTTATGGTGGTTAACATTTTTGTTTAATTTCCTCAACTTTGTATGGGAGCCCCAATAAGAAGTGGGCGTGGTACACTGATTTTCTGCCATATTATTTCCGACTACCATATTAATCTAAGTGTCAATTATGGTTATTGTAGACATAAGATTGCCTAAGTTACAGCTGTTTCAATTTAAAATTTGTATGGGGGCTACGATAAACACTGGGCGTGGTGCGCCCATTTTCTGTGAGCCTAGTTGCTCGTACAATACTAATCCATACCCTAAGTCTCGTTGTCCTAGGCTAAATGGTTTGTAAGCTATGGAGCTTAAAATTTTAGTTTAATTCACTCGACTTTGTATGGAAGACCCATGAAGGAGTGGGCGTGGCACACTGATTTTCTGTCAGATTTTTGCCGACTACGATATTAATTTAAGTGTCAATTACGGTTATTCTAGACAGAAGATTGCCGAAGTTACAGCTGTTTCAATTTAAAATTTGTATGGGGGCTACAATAAACAATGGGCATGGTGCGCCCATTTTCTGTGAGCCTAGTTGCTCGTACAATACTAATCCACACCTTAAATCTCGTTATTCTACGCTGAATAGTTTGCAAGTTATAACCGGTAACATTTTTTTTAATTTCCGCAACTTTGTATGGGGGACCCAAAAAGGAGTGGGCGTGGCGCATTGATTTTCTGCCATATTATTTCTGACTACCGTGTTAATCTAAGTGTCAATTATGGTTATTCTAGACAGAAGATTGTAGAAGTTACAGCAGTTTCAATTTAAAAGAAGTACAGACACTTTGTATGGGAGCTACGCTAGAAAGTAGGCGTGGCTCACCCACTTTTGGCGAGGTTATATAGTAGTATAATGTAACTCTATGAGCGAAATATTGTTGTCCCAGGTGGTATATTATGTGAGTTATAGCAAGTTAAAGATTTTGAAAATTTCGAGGTTAGTCGCTTTGAATGCTTGGTGTGGGCGTGGTTATTGACCGATCATGCCCAATATCAATCCCCTCCGTACCCTTGGATCATAGATTACTTATGCCAAATTTCATCGAAATAGCTCAATATTTACTCAAGTTATCGTGCGAACCAGCCAGGTGACAGACAGACGGACGGACGGACGGACGGACGGACGGACGGACGGACGGACGGACGGACATCGTTAAATCGAAAATTTAATCGACGCTGATCACGAATATATATCCATGTCTATATCTCCGGAGATTCCTTCAAGTGGACACAAACATCTGACCGAAATGAATATACCATGCATATTGCATTATGCAGGGTATAAAAAAAAACAAATTATGTTAATAGGTCAATTACATATTAAATTCAAGACGGATTACATTGAAAATAAATAAAATTCAAATTAAATAGATTAAGTATATATTTATGTTTGAAAATCAGTACGTTAACCTCAATTCTTGTGGAGTACTAGCTACTGTATTTACCTTCTTAAGCATCAATACAATAGTGGCAATTACTTGTACATATAATCTATATGCAAATTATGAGTTTCTAATTCTCAACGAATTTATTTTGGTGATTTTTTTTTTTTTTTTTGATACTTATGCAAGTTTCACACACGTTTCTTTAATTCCACATAAATCCCTTGTTTCTTTTATTGATTTTTGGTTTTTCTCCTTCTTCTATTTGCTTCTTGTACTCACTCAATCGATATATATTACCAAAGCTGTCACCTTTCCGGTTTACTGACAACAGCAATACACTTTAATCTGCAGCTCACGGCTAGCAAAGTGGATTAAAATATTTGTGTATAGACATACTCATGTTAGATACTTGGCTTTAATTTGCAATAGAGAGCACGTTTGATCTAGATTTGTGTAAACAAAACAACAACAACAAAGCAACAAGAACAAAAACTTTGAATAATAAAATGTAGAATATAAAACCAAGCAAAATGGTTTAAATTACAAAACGCAAATAGCTGCGTGTGGCATATATGTATGTATGTATGATTGAGAATACAGTGTGTTCCATGAGAATGGTTCAGCAATGTTGACATACTAGATCAACTAGTTTGCAAAAACCATACAAAAATCTCTTCTAAATGATAGAATTCGACAATTTGAAGAATTTTTAAAGAACTTCTAATAAAAGTATGCTGGTACAATGGACAATCACTTGACTAAGTGCCAGGGGAAATTGCCTTCTAAGGTGTTCACCGACCTATTCACATCTATGCTAAAATACGATAAGAATTATGAAAATAATTTTCGTGCATTGATGTAAAATTCAAATAATGCAATATTTCGAATATAAATTCGGTGCTTTCGAATATTACCGAAATCAGGGGCATAGCAAGAAAACACAATCCATAAAGCCCTTTCCACAAATACGATATCTAAGTATATTCAAGATGTTGATCTACTTACTATTAATTTAAATTTAATTATATTTATGTATGGCATGTTCTCATAAAAACCACACTCACCTCCCATACAACAGAGCGCCTTCGTATGTGTATAAGGATGCAATTGTGTTGGGATATACAAAGCTTTTGTAAGCAAACTGGGTACAGATGAAAATTCTTTGTCAACAAGTGTATAAATATAAAAATAGCAGCAATAATAATCACGTTTTCCTCACATACATACAAAATAACAGTTTCGAACATATGTTTTCCGACTTTTTGCACGTAAATATAAAGTTACGCAGCTAAAATTCGACTCATACAATTATTTTTATCACTAAACTCATGCCCCCAAGAATGGATGAAATTGGGTAAAAATCACGCCTACCTCTCATACAAAAAATCGTTTTCGAATGTATATTTTCTGACATTTAGCATATAAATACAACGTTATTAAGCTGAAACTTGGCACATAAAATAATATTTTACCAATAAATGCACACATTTAAAAATCAGCACACTTGCATAATAATTACGGATACCTCCCATACAAAAATACATTTTCGAATATATGTTTTTGGGTGTCTATACATGAAACCATAAAGCTATTGCAATAAAATATGGCATATGAACATATTTTTAATCACATAATTGATAGTTTTGAGGTTGTACATAATTGGATGAAAACCACACCTAACTTCCATACAAAACGGGTATTTTCGAACATATGCTTTCAAGCTGAGTGCATGTAAACATTTAGCTATCCAGCTTATATTTGGCGCGTAATAATAATTTTACTAAGAAATGTTGAAAATTTTAAAATCGACGCACTTCATTGAATTTCATACCAAGGTTTCATAGAAAAACACGTTTTCGAACATATGTTATCAACTCTTGTGCCTTTAAATAGAAAGCTATTAAACTGAAACTCACCACATATGATTATTTTAATAATGAAACTGACAACTGCAAGAATTGGTATAAATTGATGAAAAAACAGGTCTAGCTGCCATACAAAAATACATTTTCGAATGCATGATTTCAGACTTTTTGTACGTAAATACAATCCAAACAAGCTGAAATTCGGGCTATAGAATTATTTTTATTACTTAAATTATTGTTTTGAGAATGAATGTAATCGGTTGAAAAACACGCCTACCTCTCATACAAAAGTATGTTCTCGAATATACATATTTTTAGACTTTTTGCATTTAATTATAAAGCTATCAACATGAAATTTCGCACATATGATCATATTGATCAAAAAGTAGTTCAGTTTAAGTATGGCCGTGATTTGATGTAAATTGCCCAAACACCCCATACAAAAATATGCTTTCAAATGAATGTCTTGTTACTTTGAAGCTATGCAACTAAAACTTCGTGCACGACTCTATCTGTATACCTATCATCATGTTGGTTAATTCCTTTTAAAAATTATTTTTTTTTTATTTATTATCTATTCTTTATTTCTTAAAAATAGAGAACTTTTTTTTTTTGTTGGTCGCTCAACAGCAAATCATAATCAATACCATAATTCATAGTAATTAATTGAAATTTATATGGCATAATTGAAATTTATATATGTATCTACCTATATTCGCACGAGACCAGTTGCCAATATTGACATAATCAGCACATGGCTAAATTATGATTATTATGAGCTAACTTATGGAGTATATGTATTTTCGTGTATACTTTAGTACTAAATTAAATTTAATTAAATTAATTATTTATATGCATATATATACCATATATATTATATATTTATATATTACCGCACATAAATATACAAATGTTGTAATATTTATACTTTAGCTCTTTTATTACTTTTATTTCAACATATGCTTACATATACTCATATACTATATATGCATAACGTAAAATCATACTTGAGCATTTGAAAATTGCAATCACGTGCTAATATTTACTATACAGTTGTAACGATACGAATAAATATCATACAACACTATATGCATCGCAAAATAAAAGTGAGAACAATAAAATGTTTATAAAGTTGTAGCCACAATGCATATACATGTATGTATACATGTTGTCAGAATGTATCGAATGCGAAAACAAACAGAGCAACCAAGCAACATTGAATATTCCACCTACTCGTTAGTTAGTGTAACATAAATTTTATAAGAATGTAACGATTGCAATGTGTATTGTGGATTGCAAGTGTATACTACTATATAGTAGATGTAATAGGCAATGAAAATCTATATATAAATATTACATGACAATGTATTTTCTTGAACTTTTTTCTAGGCACATTGTTGAACTTCGACTAGAAATTCGCCGAAGAAATTCTTAGTAATACAAGAAAAGACAATAACTAGTTGGCACACACAAAATGCCAACATGATGTTGTCAACGTGCAACAATTCACAAGAACTGCATGTGGACGATTATGAAAATGAAAACAATATTGCTACTTTAATCCCATACTGCTTTCACCTCAGTAAATATGTTGCACATATAAATGCAGTAGGTGGTCAATCGTTAAGTAAAAATGTTTAAATAAGATTCGCCCAAATGCGAAATGCAATAGAAAGTGGCAGTAGTGGTACAAGTGGCAATTATAATAGCAAAATAGATAGAAATTTTACAAATTTTACTCTAAAATTTCTTTAATATTTTACTTTCATATGTTCCTAGTTAATACAGTATTTCCATGTATAAAGTTGTTCCTTTATTGCTTTAGTTTTTATATTTTGCTTCCAGTCATATTCCAATCACAGCACAGCAGCACTACTATTGTTACATTTCACCATCGATTGAACCACATGGTGTACATATATTCCTTGTAGTCATGATCGAAATGATCAAAGTACAGGTTTACTTTGATTGTGTACAAGTCTTTATGGTTTTTTTTTTGTTTAGTACTACTTAGTCGTACTTCCACTGCTGCTACTTTGTATTCACATTGCATTCTCCTTTTATGTTTGTGGCACTTGGCTGTCGCTTGGTTTGCCGCCACTACTGCTGCTGCTGCTGTTTTTGCAACTGAAATAAGATCATGTTAGGCATAACCAGCACAACTTGCCACAATTAACTATAAGCATTTGCAAAATATAAATTTTGAATTGTCTCAAATTACACCAAAAATACAAAAAAAAAAAAAAATGTTCAAGTACTCATTGTTATTGTTATGTTACTGTTATGGCTGCTGGTGATGGTGTGTCGGTGTCGGTGGCGTTGGAGGTTTTATATATTTTCTTGTTTGTGGTGCACTCATATATTGATGTGATGGTGATACATATATATTACATACAATACTTGGCATGAGTTTTTACTCTGCTTTAGGTTATAATTTGAATTTTGATATTGAAAGCGATAAAGTAGAGCAAAGTGAATTATGATTTTTTTTTTGTTTTTTTCTTAGTTATGGTAAAATGTTGTAAATTGCAATTAGCGGTTATAAATAATAAGATTTCATTTACTGTGAAAAATAAAAATAACAAAAAAAAAATAGAATTTAAAATAGGAGGAAATATAAATTTTAAAAATGCTAGTAGTGTTGTTCTTGTTTAATATTTTTTTTTTTTTTTTTTTTTTAATATACAATAATTAATAATCAGTTTGTGAATAACGACAATACATAATATTGTATTTAGCCTCAATTTAAGTAAATCTTATAGACAACGTTTACATATTGCTACATTATAACTAGCTGATTGTTTGAACCTGTTACTATTATTATTCTCTATATGGATTTATTGCTCATAAAATTAAAGCTATTAATTTTGTAACCAAAAAAAAAAAAAATTACAATATTTCATGACAGTTGGCTTAAATTTTAAATATATAAAAAATAATATATGAAATTATAAATGCAAAAACTTGTATTGGTTCAATATAACAGACTTCTTTAACACCCCTGGATTTTTAATTTACCATTTAAATTCCATTTTAAGTTCATTTGGGTTTATTTTTTCAACAAATTTTGAATTCATTACTGTTTTGAAAAGGGGAAAAGATCATTTTTGAAATATGTATACCTTTGTTTTTGTGGCTATATGAAAAATATTTTGATTTTGTGACCAAAAACATTTTTTTTTAATTTCTCTCTAATTTCAATTACAATTTCTTTTTGTTAAAAATGTGAATGTTTTGCAACAATATTCTGAACGTGTGTAAATTATCTAATAAAATTACTACTTGTTTATGGGATTCGATGCAAATATATTGGATTTATAGTGTACTGGATCAGACTTAAGACCTTCTCTGAATTTACTTCAAAAGCTCATTAAATTTTTTTCTTCTTGTGTCGCACACTCTTATTGACAAAGACACTATGTAGGCTCCTAAATATATTGTTGTTTTTGTTTTTGGATTTTTGAGGTCTCCCAAGCGTGTATTTTGGCATAAAATTTAAAATTTTCTGCCTAACTTTTGACTCTGTCAAATTTATTTTAGATCAAAAGGAAGAAAATTCGTTCTCCCTTTTTCAACTAGGCTTTCAATTGGTAATTCTGAACCAAAAAAATGAATTTATTGGCAAACAATTTTGCGTCAAAAAAAAAAAAAAACCTAAACAAATTGATCGATAAATTGATCGATACTTTCAGAATATGGAGGTCTTGCTCATGTGTGCAAATACATGTTGGACGGTGCAATATAAACCCAGTAATTTTTTTTTATTTCAACAGAGTATGAGCAGCAGTTTAAATCAATTCAATCAAAACCGGTTACCCTGCTTGTTTTCATTACGTATTCTCTTAGTGTACTCGGTATTACGGTATTACGGTATTTTGTGCAGTGGAAATACTTATTTTTTTGAGAATCTATAATTAGCTTATGCCAATATAAATTACTTCCTTCACATAAGAAGCAAATCAATTTGTTATGACCTCTAGGGATCCACTTAGGAATCCACCTGTCTACACTAGTCTATACTAGTCCACCTCTTCATATTGTTTACGCCTTTGAATCTAATTTTTTTTTTACAAAATAAGCTGAAATTTCACAATAATTTTGAGATGCCGGGAGTGTGGTACCAATTATATATTTTCAAATCATTTTTTAAAAGGCAGCATTCATATATAAAAGATGTTTTCTTCAACCATGTTTACAATAAATCGATTCAATTGCGCATATAATATCAATAAATTAGCGTTAACTCTAACTAAACAAATTTTTTAGGCAAAATTGAAGTATGTTCTTGTCGAAAATATGCGTAACTGTCTAAAATAATTACGGTATTATACGCATAAATGCAACATTAAAACCAACCAACCATGTGTACAATAATCACAATAATTTCCAAATTAAGATATGGCGATCCACTTCGACTAATCCCCTAACGGTTATTAGATGTATTCCCAAATAAATAAATATAGTCAATAATTTATATTAGCTTATTTTGCTGCGATTCAAAGTGGTTTTACCAAAAACATATTATTCAATACTTATTATTGTCCATTGTGTGATTTGACAAATTATTGAACATGTGTGGCTTAATCTGTGATTGTGTACGAGTGACTAAATATGAAATTGTAATTTTTGGCACACCTCCTTCTTTTCTTCCTATATTGTTTATAAATGTATATATTGTATATAAATGGTAAAAACCTGATATTCTATATATTCCAAAAAATCATTTTTTTGACATTTAATTTAGCATGACTTGACTAATGTGTATGTAACATCAATGCAGCCATTTTCGATATTGAATTTAATGCATGGACTGTGTGCTTTATTAAAAATCCACAAATAATAAATAAATAAATATTATGATTTAATGAAAAAAAAAAAAAAACACTACCTATAACTTAAGTGTCATAAATCGAAATATTCTATAGCACATAATTTCTTATAAACACCTCCCAATTTTATATTATGCTAAAATGTTACCACTAACAGCTATTAACCCATTTGAAGTGTGTGTTCATTGACACCCACGTAACCAATTGCAACTGCAATAGACGCCCTCAACTCATTGGCTAATATGGTAACAAGGCAATCACATATTTTTAATTAACACGCACAAATGAGGCGTTATCATATGCCACAGACAATAGGGGCGGAAACGTGGCATAAACTAAATAGAAGAAGAAGAAAAAAATAGAAGAAAATATCTCTGTATATTATATTTATATGCAATTGCATATATTTTAGTTAAAATATTTTTTAATTAACACATGTTACGCAAAACGACTGCAACATTATCATCAAGTGTTAATTTCTTTCAAGTTGTTTTTAAATACATTTTCTGCTTCAGTATAACCATGACATAACCTAACAAAACTGATCATAATCATAGTAACTGGGAATATATGTAGAGAATGTATGGTGATAAAATGCGAGTATTCAGCGAGGATATTGAGAGAGTGAGAGAAGTGGGTGTGCATAAATTAATCGCGATAAAAATCACTGATATCGATAAATGCTACGTAATGCGATGTGATCGTTTTTAGCGATATTATGCAACATACTATAAAGTACATATATATGTACAAGAATACATAATAAACATATCGCTTGTTGCAAGAATGCTGATCATGTCATAAACTTGTTTTGTTCACATTTTCATTAAGATTTTTGCAAAAATTTCTATTTGTTGTTGCTAGTTTCAAATATATGCCTAGTTATATTCCACAGTAACTACAGTATGTGCAGCTGTTTTACACCAAAAATTTATTTCAATTGGTGTTGCATGTGTCAGCTTAGAATTTATTACTTTATCGATCACTTTTTATTTTTTTTTTCAACGGCTAGTGTTTAGAGGCATATTTTGTTAATTTATTACTTAAAAAACAATTTTTTTTTTCACATAATTGATGATGATAAGCATGTCAATGTAGTAGATATTTGTAGCAAATTTACAGCAACAATTTTTACATTAACTAAATATTTGAAACTACAGTAGAGGTATTCACACGCGTCTTGTTAATTTAATGGTTCGTTAGTTTTTATGTGAAGACAATTTTTTGTTTGTTTACACAATGAAATCGGCGACAAAAACAAAAATATAAGCTGAAAATTTTTGGTTGATTTTCAATTCAGTTGCAAGCGTTTCAACATAAAACATAAAACTGAAACGAATTATTAGCGTTATTTTAAAAAATTTTTCTTTTTATTTAGTTGTAGAAAAATAGTTGAAAGCATTACAAATCAAAATTAATTAAAATACATTGTTTGAAAGAAATTATATATGTACATATGGAAAATTTAGTGCAATCGTAAATACAACAGCTAATGCTTCCATCAGCCCACTGATGGTCAAGCAATTTACAATTTTTGTTTTTTATATTTTTATTTATATTTATTTATTTTAATAAAATGAAATAACACGTACAAATTTTTTCGTGATCTTTGCGTGATATGCCTCTACCTCTGTCAACAACCAACGAGCATTGTTCGTTGCTGCTCTCGTCGTCAACTCGTTGTTAAATTTCGTTGTTAAAATTTATTCGGAACTAATCTATAGGGATTTCGTTTTTATGGTCAATTTCCATATATGCGACTTTCAGTCTTAAGTGACGAATTTTATATTATTTTCACGTAACCCAGAAGAGGTTGTAGGTGTGCTAAAATTTTCGATTCATCTCATATCACTAGTGTCATTTAACAATCAATAATTTAGTCATTTTCGAATCTATTGTTTTACGATTGTTTTACGGTTTCGAGAGAAAAAAAATTTTGGTCTCTCTAAGAATATATTTGGATTTGTTAGTTAAATAAAATATTTCAAGTTTATGGCAAGAAGTTTTTAAATTGGTCACTTTTTTGTAATTTTTTTGTTTTCTTTTAAAAACAATTTGTTAAAAATGACTATGGTTTCTATCAATATTTTAAAAGTACATGAAATTCAAATTAAAGCTATCGCTTATTTATTGAAATCGATTACAAATATTCAGAGAATGATGATAGTTTTTCGAGAGGAGAAAATAGAAATAGTGGAAAATGGCTGGGTTATTGATTGTTTTCAATGATAAATCGTAAATTTGAGGATTTTGAGAAATTTTCTAAACCCATTCAATTTATGATTTTTTTGTATCACCTGCTATTTCTATTCCATAAAAATGGCTTTATTGTTCTTTATAATCTCTTTGAAGTACAATACACTTGTTGCAATGATTCTTCAATACCTTCCCTGAAATGATACTCAGCTATATCACCACTTGGTTTAAGGAAATTTGTTTACCATGAAATAAATTTTTGGGGTGTGAGAACAGCAGTAATCAGAGAGATGTAACAATTTGTACCTTAATTCGTTAATTTTAACGACTATATTTTTGAGCTGTGTAAGCAGGTGCATTACCTTAATAAAAACAATTGCTGTAAATCAAGTCTTTTGACACGAATTTTCAGATGCAATTGAATTCAAAATGTTAGAATAACAATGTGTATTTATTGTTTTATTAGTTTAAATATAATGCCTAATAAGATGCCTGGGTCTCTGCCAACAAATCTCATTCTCGATCAATTGATAATCATTCAAAATCATACCCTGTAGTTTTCTATGATTTCTGGTGTTGATTCGCATTTAGACATCCTTCGCATGGATTGCCTTCAATACTTGTGCGACCGACGAATTCTTGTAACGAGCAACGAATAAAAATCAGATTGTCATTCGATAGTATCGAATACCATTTATATAATATAATTCGTTGAGTTAATTTCCAAAATATAAATAAATTTATATGGTTACTAAATATAAATTATACTCCCACACTAGTACACATTAGTGATGTTTAATTCGAAACATTTCCCTTTTCAGTAATAATAAACTAAATAAAAACGTGAGCAAACAATAACATAACATACTCGTACAATGAACACATTCTTCGGTACTCGTCGTCGTCGTCGTATGAATACGACTGGCGCTCGCTCTTATGTTCCTACCTACTCGTTGATTCATTTCATTATTCGCTCATGGACATGTAGTGAGTGCAATTGCATGCAAACGAATAATTACATTTGACATCAAATCACACAGCAACATCTCTCATTGTCGTGATGGTGACAGCAACAATAGCACTTTCGATTTTTACAAATGATGAAAATAGCAACAAAACCAAAGGTGAAACAAAACGACATAATGTTTTATTTTATATATTTTTTTTTTTTTTGTTTCTATGCATTTCATGATTAATTGCAGTGAATGCAATTTACAAGAGGGGTATACCAGCAACAATGCGACAATAACAAATGCGACAATAACGAAAAAGTGTAAAATTTGCAACGCAATCAATGTGTTAACATGTATTTGAGTGTGTGTGTGTGTATTATATGTTTTTAAGAGCCATCGAAATCGACAACATAGTAAAATGTTGTTGCACTGCCATGTTGCAATTAGGAAATTACGATGCCATGCCATGTTGTTGATTCGCATAGCAGACGCATGTTATTTGTCGTATTTTTCTCTTTTGCTGTTTGTTGTTTATTTCTTTAATTTACATAAATATTTATTTCTTGTTCCAATGTGTAATTTTATTTTCATCGTGCCCATCGAAACCAATAATACTTTCCGTATGCTAATTAATGTTATATAAAATGCAACAAGTAGTTACGATTTCGATTTTTTATATTTTTCTTCAATCAATATTTGCATACACGATTTTTCCGCTATTAAAAAAAAGACCATGGCACTTTATTTGAAAATTTCAAAATTGTATACATTTAACTCTCATTAACATCAGCAATATTATGTATCAGAGTTGCAACACAATTTGATTTCAATTCAATTCAATTGAATTCACCCACTTCCCCAATTGTCTAATGAAACGTCGTGGGAAGAATGAGTACAAGATAGAGAGTAAGAGCGAGATATAGAAAAAAAAAGGTAAAAAGAAAAAAAAACCATAGCGCAATTGGTTTGTAATCACAACAAAAATGACTGTACAAAAAAACGTGTTTGCAATTATGTTGTTAACGATGACATGTTAATTGACGACATAGCAACATGTTGCCAAACACATACGTCGACGAGTTGGACGATATATTTAGCGACGAATTGAGAATTATGAATTTTAGAGTGGAATTGAAAAAAAAAGTTGATATTCATATGCTTAAACCAATTTGCATAGCATTTCCTTCATCAATAGTGAAATAACTGCAAAAAGTGCAACGGAACACTTACACGACCTTTAAAGTTCAAAATCGTTTTCCAGCGAACAAAATATAATCAATTTTGTGGTAAATCGTTTTTGTGACGTTTTTCTTACAATTACAGGCTTTTTTTTAAGTTGTGTATGATCGTAAATCGAAATATAAAACTAGAACACCAATTTTCGAGTAATTTTTGAGCATTTTTGGCGTTATGACATGAATCGTGTGCTCGATGCAGCTTTCCAAAGTTTCAATATTCGCTAAATTGATCTCGTAAACCACTGGCTTTAAGTAGCTACACCCAAAAAGACCAAAACTGTCACAGCTTGGGGTTCTATCCCTGAGTGTTATATTGTCGCCGAAGATTTCCTTCAATAAATCAATGATTTCTTTTTTGAGAACAACAAGTTATCGGCGTTGATGACGATCGCTCGATTTTCTTCGTTTATAAAGAAGCCATTTTGGCCCCAAAATCACAAACTGCAAAAAACAGAGCATTTTTGAGGATGCTTTGGTAGTTCATGAGTCACTTCTGGATGGATGTCATTCCAAATACAACAATTTTTGATTATTCGCAAAGCAATCCGTACAAGACAACATTCAGAGTACACACCACAAAAATGTCAAACTAATTTTAATTTGTCGCAATATTTAACGAACAACCTATGTACTATATACCTCTAAATGTTGCAATATAACATAATCATATTGCATTTAAATTGCAATTTTATCGATTCTTTTGTATCTATTTATTCTTCCTCTACTTTATAGCAATTTATTGGTTTTTCATTAAAATTCTTGAACAAAAAAAAAAAAAAACACACACACACACGCAAAAAAAAATAACAAAATTAACAATAAATGCCAAATGTGGGTAACATTGTAACATGGCAATTACGTATTATTGTAATCTCAATGACGTTGGCAATATACTAAATTTGGTTATTGCATAGATGAATTTCATACGCTCATATATGCTTATTGTAGGTAACTACAAATTTAATTGATATATAAAAATGTTGTTTTACCATGCACGATAATCTCAAGAATGTATGCTGTCGATATTAAAATGACGGTAATGGTATTTAGACATGGTAGCGTATATTCTTAATAATAAAACTGGCAATGAGTAGATTTTTTAATAAATCGACAGTTATAAATATATACGAGTATATAATCATTCATATTTACACTCACGTAATACAAACACTCTACTACGTACTTATAAAGTTAACATAACCAAACTTTCATAAGACTTTTCCTATAATTTTCCTCCTTTGCATCGTCAAGTGACAGATACAAATTATTTAACTGTATTGCATGCATGCATAATTTATTGTCAGTCATTGCAACTGAAGTGTGCTGATGATCTCATGAAACCTACAGGAAGTGAGGAATATAGCAAACGCTGCTGCTTGATGGAGCACACTTACTAAGTTGTCAAATATCACTTGTTTTTCTTATTATTGTTGTTGTTGTTGTATTATGTGTCTATATACTTAGTTGCCTACATCAAAATATTCACACATAAATTGAACTAAACTGAATTAATTTTCTTTTCTCAACAGGATCGTGCACGCAACACATCGGAACGTCTCTCCTCAACGACAACACTCACCGTCAATGTTGCCGACTCTGATGATCTGGATCCATCATTTATATATCGTGGTTGTGTACTTTTGGATGGTGCCTGCATCAATCCTGAATATTCTGCTTCCGTACCAGCTGGCTCATTACAGGGTGTACTCACTGTAACACCCGAACGCATACAAGCTGTTGATCTGGATACGATCAGTTCGCCAATACATTATTCATTTGCCAGTGGGATGCCAGGAAATTATGCAGATTACTTTGAAATTGACGAACAGACCGGTGTACTGAAGCAAATTAAAGCTGTCGATACGTCGACGGCAAAAAAATATGACATCGTTGTGAAGGCGGAAGAAGTGTCGCAAGCGAAACGTTTCACCACTGCCAAACTGACGATCACTGTGAAGCCAGTCGACGCAAATCCACCGGTTACGTCGGCCAGTGAAATGGAGGGTTATGTGGATGAAAATTCGCCGATCGGTACCAAAGTGTTGGATATTAACGGCCGACCGATATCATTGAAAACGACAGATGCCGATTTGAGTGAAGACGATCCCAAACCGGACTATATCTACGAATTGACTACGCCATCATTTGATGTAACACCAGATGGTATATTGGTGGTCAACGAGGAGGGTCTGGATCGTGATCCACCAGCACCAGGACGTTACAAGTTCCAGGTGGTTGCACGTGAGCCACGCACCAATGCCGCCAGTGGGCCACTTAGTTTGACGGTGCATTTACGCGATGTCAATGACAATGCGCCCAAATTGGCAATGGTACCCCCCATTTCCATAACAGCCGGTGATGGTAAGCGTCTAGTTACACAGGTGATCGCCACCGATAACGATGAGGGACCAAACGCCGTTGTCACATACTCCATATATCACGTGTCGAATAATGGCATGCAAAAATTCACCATCAATGAGCATACGGGTGAAATTGAGACGACTGGTCGCGTGATGGCCGGTGAACAATACAGCATCACTGTACAAGCCTCCGACATTGGCGGTTTGTCGTCACAAGCCATTGTTGAGGTATCAGTAACACCCGGACCCAATACAAAACCACCGAAATTCGTTAAATCCATCTACGAGGTGCAAGTCAGTGAAGGTGCTGAAATAAATTCCACAGTAACCGTAGTACATGCTGAAGATCCAGAGAATGATCCTGTTGTCTATTCCATTGTGTCGGGCAATGATTTGCGTCAATTTGCTGTGGGCCAAGAAAGCGGTGTAATAATGGTAATACGAAAATTGGACCGCGAGAGTCTTACGCGCTATCAGCTGATCGTAAAGGCAGAAGATAATGGCGGACTCTCAAGCACTGCAACCGTAAATATTAAGGTGACCGATATCAATGACAAGAATCCCGAATTCGATGAGTCCACTCTGCCATACGTATTCCATGTGGACGAAGGTAAGAAGGATGCACACGTTGGCATTGTACATGCCACAGATGCGGACGAGGGCATAAATGCTGAAATCACCTATTCCATACCAACGGATATTCCCTTCGCCATCAATGGTTCCTCGGGTGAAATACGCACAGGAGCGGAATTGGACTATGAGCGACAAAAGGAATATCGCTTTGTGGTGACTGCAAAAGATGGTGCACCGGACGCCCGTCTTGGAACCGCAAGTGTTACGGTGCTGGTGCGAGACCTGCCCGACGAGGTGCCAAAGTTTACTGATGCTCGCATCGATGTTCGTGTGCCAGAGAATCTACCAGATCATTTGGTTGCCACCGTACAGGCCTTCGATCCGGATACAGAACCAGAAATTACATACATACTGCGTAAGGGACCGAAAGAACTGTTCAAAGTTTCATCACGCACGGGCGAAATAAAAACAACCAAAGGTTTGGATTACGAAAAGGAAAAACAACATGAACTTATTGTGGGTACCATTGAGAATGATGGCGATGGCACTGGCGATACCATACGAGTAGTAGTCGAAGTAGAAGATCGCAATGATATTCGTCCGGTGTTTATTAATGTCCCAGAACCGGTTACAGTCAATGACGATCAACCGATTGGAGCCCTTATCGCCACAATGCCGGCAATAGATGGTGATGGTACCTCGCCAGGCAATGTGGTGCGTTATGAAATGGTTGGACGTGGCAAATCACTCAAATACTTCCAAGTTGATCCGGACACGGGAGCAGTGCGAATTCGTGATGAGTTGCACAAGGAAGAAGACACCGAATACCAGGTTGATATACGAGCCTATGATATGGGCGAACCACAATTGAGTTCAGTGGCGACACTGCCAGTTTTCGTTAGACATCTGCTGAGCGATCCCACCGACGACAATATGATGGAGGGTAAAATGGACAATGGTGTCATTATGAGTCCGGAAAGTTTAGGACTTGCATTCAGCGATGACAGCTACACCACCGGAGTCCCAGAGACGACGGGCATTAATGCCACGATCAAATTGATACAAGTGATTAATTCGAAGAAATCTCCTCGTGGTAGTCCTGGTTTCAAATGTGAAATAGTACGTGGCAACGAGATGGGTATGTTCGATGTGACCGTTGAAGATCATGGCTGTGGCATTCAACTAATACAGCACTTGGACTTTGAGAATCGAACTTCGTACACATTGGATTTGCGTCTAGTCTCGCACAAATATTTTATTAATCCACAAAAGAGTATGACCATCGTCAAAATTATCGTTCAGGATGAGAATGATAATGCACCCGAATTTGTATTTAATCGTTTGCATGGACACGAGGATACATTCTATGCCGTTGTTCCGGTGGACGTTGACATCAATACACCGATTCTGCAAGTACGCGCTACCGATAGAGACTCTGGGAAGTTTGGTATGATCCGGTATAAAATTTACGATGAAGAAGACAACAATATAAATGATGAGAATCTGGTAAGTTTGAAAGAGTTTGAGGTGCAATCGAATAGAATATAAAATGTATTTCCCACCCCCTCCCCCTTTAGCCAACGAGCTATTTCATCATGACAGAGGACACTGGCATTTTACGCACAGCAAAACTTTTCGGCGATGAAGCAACTTTCCCAATGATATTCTATGTGGAGGCAAGAGACAACGATGGCCAAGAAATGGGATCACATCACACGCGAGCACGCATTGTCATCAATCAGCTCACCGATCAGAATAGAATGACATTGGCATTTTCCGATTCCAGTCCGAATGAAATTCGAAATCATTACACCGCTTTGGAAGAATTGTTGGAGGAGAAGACAAACGGTTTGGTCAGCGGTATCGAACGTTTTAGTAATCGTAAATTCTTAAATGAAAATGGTACCATTATTGAGAATCCTGCCGCCACCGATGTTTGGTTCTATTTGATCGATCCCAAAACTGAGCAAATCTTAAAGCGCAATGACACGATCATACAGGAATCGCTATTGGAACCGACAGCAAGATCTGAATTGAATTTTGCCGCATCCGGTATTGCGCGTGCCACTGCAGAGGGCATTTATGCGCCGATCGAAATGAAACAGCAGGTTCATAAGGTATGTTGAAGCATCCAGATTATTATGATTTGATCATATCGTAAAAATATATCTTTTTCAGGTAAAAGCGGCAATTGCTATCAACGATGAAGTCTTTCCATATACTCTGATTGCGATTTCGATCATAATTTTAATACTCGGAATTATTGGTATCATTTACATTTGCATTTCCTGGTCCAAGTAGGTTAAAACGCCGATCGATATGGCTTAAATATTAATTTTAGTCGATTTTCCACTTGATATAGATACAAAAACTTCAAACAACGCATGCGTCAATATTCTGCACCTAGTCCAACGCGTTATGATCCAGTCATTGTGAATTCACAGGCCACCAATGGTGGCGATACTGTAGCAAACCTCAAGGAGTATGAAACACAAGTACTTGCCATGGCTGTGCCACCAGATGGTGATGATGATCTTCAATTGGATTTCAGTGCGAAAAATCACGCCTTCTCGCTGGATAATGTCAGCTATATTACGCATAAGGAACAGAATAGTGGCGGCCAAGCGAGCCCTTCACATTCCGATGCCACAACGGCGACGATTGCTACGTTGCGCCGCAACAATCACAACAACAATTTGAATAATCTTTCGAATAATAACAACAACAATAGCAACAACATTAATAACAGCAACAACAACAATAATAATATTAATAACAGTCACACAATGAATAATCGTCAGAACACATTTAATCGTACGTTGGAAATGAATGCACGAAATAATGCCAATCCATTGGCGGCTGCCGCAAATGGCAATTTGCCGGGCACGCTGACTTTGGGTCGACTCAAGCATCAGAATAGTAATCATTATCAAAATGGTGGCTACAAATTGGATACAGTGAGTCGTAATAATTTGGCGAACCTACAAAACAATGCCTACAGTACGATGGGTCGACGAGGGAACACATTTGGTGGTCCAACTGGGCTGAATGGGTTAAATGGTGGTGGTGGTGGTGGTGGTGGTGGTGTTGGCGAGAGTAATTCAGAACTAATGACCAATACGCTGGGTCGCAACAATCATCATCATCAACAAAATAGAGCGTATGCCGATGTGCCAATAACAAATCCACTATTCCAAAGGTATGTCATTAAATTAATGTAGTTTGGCAATGAAATAAAACAATCTAATTCTTTCAGATCGAATGGCGATCTAAATCACATTAGCCCTACCAATGAGAATGTCACATTTGGCAAGCGGGATTATGGTCAAATGGGATTCTCATATTTAAATGATCTAGATCGTTCTGAAGTGGAAACAACAACTGAATTATAAATAAAAGACTCACATATTGATGAAATAACAGACAAAATTTAACGAAAACGAAAATTTCTAATCTACGAAAATGTTCAAGTCCACGCCATCGAACGAACTCATCGGACTATCATTAACAACGTCATCGGACGAGATGTTCCAACAAATTCCCATATTAAAGCCAAACTATGTAGTACTAAATAATTGATTTTGTGTAAATTTGTACTATAAGTGCATTGCTGACAATTTGTTACAAATGTTTGCGCACAAAATAGAATAATTGTAACAAATTGCAGCGCAATGCGTAATTATGAAATTAACTGTTGCCATTATTGCAATTATTTCAATATATTTTGAGTAGATATATATGTAATTTTTTTTAACTACATATACAATATATGTACATATGTACATATGAATAGGCTGTACTTAAGGACATAATTAGAAAACGACTATATATTATTAAACAATATTTACAAAGTCATTAGTTTTTTAAGTCGTAAGACAACACACAAATGCATCCATAGGGAAATACAATAGTAAAAAAAAATTAGTATTGTAAATACTTGTCTTTCAACTCTGTATTTTTTTTTTCGTTTACTTACTAATACTTACTATAATTAATTGCTCAAATTTTTTACAATTACTTACAATTGTTTACTTACAATTGTAATTCATAGGCGAAAATAAAAATTTGTGATGTGTAATTAAAACTTTAAATGCTTCCAGTAAAATTTTATAATTTCTATTGTGTATTTTAACAAAAAAAAAACACAATTTATGTGTTAATTTATTTAAGCAAAATATGTACTTAATATTTAAAATATAAATTGGAGCATTTATTATAAATTTATTTTTTTTTTTTTTTTTGTAATTTGTAGTTAGCATAATTTTAGATTTAAATTTATATGTACGTACGTACCTACCTACCTACTGTACCATATTTAATTATTTAAGTGTTAATTTCTGTAAAAAGCATTACTCTCTATTCTCTATACTTACTATATATGTATATGAAACTATTTTTTTATATAAGAATAAAATGAATCTAGTTAAATATAAAGAATACATTTATAAATAAATATTTATCTTGTTTTATTTGTATAATCTGCTCAAGGTAAAGTGAACCAACAAAAGCAAAAACACGCAACAATAAGTTGGAAAGATTTTGAGCTGATTTTTTTGGAATGGAATATGGTCATTTTATTTATTAAAAATAAAAAAATAGCAGAAGAAATAAAAAAAACGCCTTTGGCGAAAGCAACCCTGTTTTTAAAATACAATCCACCGACTCACAAGTCATCCATTGCGATGGCAAAAATCAATGGAGTATTTAAAGGAGAGGTATCATTTAAAAATTCTAAAAAACCGCAAAATTTTTGTGAAAAGAGTTGATAATTTTATTTTAATCCAAAATAAAAAGTCTGAGGTTAGTAATGGAACACAATATCTGCCAAATGTCCGCCGTTACTCTTCTAGTATACAGCCATTGTTTTGATGAATGTTTTCATCACATTATTGCATAATTGCGGCTGTATCTCGCGAATGTTAGCTTTAATATTATCTCTGAGTACTACAATATTTGCTGGAGCAATGACGTAGGCTTTATTTTCAACGTAACCCCAACGGAAAAATTCTAATGATGTTAAGTCGCACGATCTTGGCGACCGCTCAAAGTCTCAATTTCGAAAAATCACACGTCCAGGAAATTTTTCACACGATAGAGCCAGTATTTCACCAGCTGTATCGCATGTGGCGTCATCCTGCTGAAAATAACGTCGTCCACATCCAAAGCATCAATTTCAAGCCAAAAAAGAAAAAAGTCAGACAGCTCCAGATGCGAAGTTTTGCTTATTCACGTACCCAGACGGATGAAAATGAGCCTCATCAATCAGAATAATTTTGTTTGAGAAATCATGATATTTTTATTCACTATTTCAATGCGAGAGTGTATCGATACATATTTGGAAATCTCTAGTTCTTCGTCAACTGTCAATGAATGACAGTTGTATATTCACACCTGAAAGAATTTAAAGGAAATTTAACATGACATCTCTTGTTGAAATGCCCTGTATTTGTTTCCACATTTCAAAATGATGGCTTCAAGGAAAAAGATTCCAATCAAATAAAGAAGATATCGTTGCTACAAATGTTATACATATTTTGAGGAGTTGAACAAATCGTATTTTCTACAGTTATCGAAAAGTATGTTATCGAATAGAACGCTGGACTAATGCCGATTTATTTTCTAAAAGAAACCCTCTTAAATGGCAACAGTTTTCCAATGTTGCCCTCAACCCTGACAAAAGGCTGCCTTTTTAGTGCGAGAAAAGAACAAGGATAAATTTCTTCATCTACGGATATCGATGACGTAATAATTCACTTAGAAGTTTACTGAAATAGTTGAACTATTTTATGCCATCTTTGTGTTACACGACTACACAGTAGAAAATATTTTGTGTTTTGTCCAATTCCATCCAATTACCACCGAAAAAAAAATTTTGAACTCAAATGAAAAATCCGAATATGAATTATTATTTTTTTTTTTTTTTTTTTTTTGTATTCTGAACAAACAAAAATTTACTTTTGGTAATGATCCGAGCATAACGCTTTACGACAGTAGCAACAGAAGTTAGCATACATCATTTCAAAAATAATACTCGAGATTAAAAGAGCTCATCGTCCATAAGAATTTGTACTGAAATTTGGTCAACTGCGTCAACATGACGCGCAGACGTCACAGAGTCGCTGACGTACAACGTAATCAATACCAAATGACATTCTGCCGCAGCTGGCGCGCTGTTAATTGGAAGTTGGATATGCAACGCTGGCGTCCAATATGTACAGACCGCGACGGTAAACCAAAAAGCTTAATGTAATAAGAAATTAATTTTAACATTTTAACGAAATGTTTTCAATCGAGAAAGCACAAAGAAAGCATAAAAGCTTTCTAAGCGACAGCAGAAAAATGTAATAAATTTTGACAGCCGGTAATTGACAATAAAAAATTTGTTTGCATATGAAATTGCATAAAAGTAAACGATAAATAATTTGCTTAAGGAAAGTCGTAAAAAGCGAAGCAAATTTAATACCAAATTTGCAAAGCAGAAACAAGAAAAAAAATAAAACGTGTAAGTACAAAAATACAAAAACAAAATTACAAAAATGATGTCTGTAATCTTATTTACAATTTTACTATCAACGCCGCACTTCAATAAAACACGCGCAGAGTAAGCATGGCTAAGTTGGATGAAAAAATCGGCTTTATTGGTGGTGGTAATATGGCATTTGCTATTGGATCCGGTCTAATTACTCGGGGTATTGTTAAAGCGGGTCAAGTACTTGTGTCCGGACCAAATTTGGAAAATTTAACACGCTGGCGTGATCTTGGTGTCGCCACCACAGAGGATAATTATGAAGTAGTTGATAAGATGGATATTATATTTATTTGTGTTAAACCGCATATACTAATGCCATGTGCTGCACATTTACGCAGTAGTCATGTAACCAATTCTAAGGACAAAGATAAGTTGTTTGTATCAGTTTTAGCTGGTGTTAGTCTTAAATCATTAGAAGAGGTAAGCAGTGTACATAAAACAATGTTTATATTTGATAAATTTTCATCAATTTACTATCTATTTGCAGAGCTTTTCATTCATTGATAGTCTCAAGATGATACGCACAATGCCAAATACATCCATGCAAGTTGGCGAAGGATGTACCGTATACACAGCAGGTTCCTATGTCAAGCAACAAGATCTTGAAAAAGTTCATTTAATGCTCAACTCATTGGGTATTGCACAACAAGTACCCGAATCAATGATAAACGCTGTTACCGGTGTTGCTGGTTGTGGTCCAGCCTATGTTTACACCATTATCGAAGCTCTAGCTGATGGTGCAGTAAAACAAGGTGTTCCACGACAAATGGCTCTACAATTTTCTGCTCAAATGTTGCTGGGAGCTGCAAAGACTGTTCTAATGACAGGGAAGCATCCAGCTGTGTTGCGGGATGAAGTCTGTTCACCGGGTGGCGCCACAATTGTTGGTGTACATGAATTGGAGAAGGGTAACCTCAGGTATTTTATATTGTATTAGTAATTGGGTCTCGTTAATATAACTAATTAATTCAAATTTCACTTTTGCAGAGCAACATTAATTAATGCCGTTGAGAAGTCATCGCAGCGTTCAGCTGAATTAGGCAAAAAGTGAATTTTGTATGCTGGAATTCCAAAGACAAATTACTACACTCGAATAAAAGTCTTAGAGATTGTGTGTTTATGTTTATTTAAATAAATGCTTATAATAGAGAATCAATCAAACGCTTTTATACTAAATTCTATTGCATATTTGGTATTGATTTTATTCCCGATCTTTTTTGCTAACATACTCCACACACTTGGATGGATCTGTTGGAAAATATTCTTGACATTTCGTCATGAGTCGCTTCAAACCCTGAATATATTTGCGCTGTGTCTCGTCGTTCATTACATGCGCAACATTTTTGGAGAAAATCTTTTCACGACCCGTACGTGCGTGAATACCAACCATAGTGACACCAATAGGCCAAGGTGCATTTCCAATAGCCATTTCCAGATAGGCATCACTAGCAATGATGTAATTACGATTAAGTAGATGCTTGCAAATGTCACGTAAACTGTCCAGAATATCTTCAGGCAATGTACGATGTTTCAACTTCCGAAATAGTGGCTTAACATATTCTTTTGTTTGCGTATAGATAACACGAGCCATTTTCACTTTAGTGGACATTTTTTCCTCCTTCAAAAATGAAGCAATTTGATCATTCCACAATTTTAGCAAAAACGTAAGTAACGTTATAATCACATCCATGTCGTAGTCTTTGTTGCCACGCCCCATTTTATGGGCCATCGTTTGTATACTCTCCCACGACACAGATTCGTCCAATTCAGCAAAATCAGATTTCTTTTCCTCCTTGGCAGCGGGTGCATTAGCAAACATTTCCTGCAAATAGGCTTGATCCACTTGTTCCATAGCTTCTTGGAAATCATTACGAAAACCACGATTTGATTCTGGTTGTGTAATTTCACACTGGCGTAAACGATGAAATGCGTCCGACTCTGTTTCCCCAAAAAGCAATATTGGCTCACCACGTTCACGTAAACGTCTTATTACTTCCACGCGTGGCAGAATAGTTTGTGCATCAGAGACATAATTGTAGCCACCCTCACGATCGTCATTCTGTGCTTCTTTACTTTCCTGTGTTTTATAGCCCACCTTCTGAAGAATCTCTTCGGTATTTTTTGCTATTAAATCGCCACGTCTAAAATATTTTTTTCCTCCATCAACCAGATTCTTATCCTCCAGCAATTTTCGCTTTCTTGCAATTTCTGCTTTAATTATATCCATTTCTTTTGGATTTTATATTGTAATACGGAATACAAATAATTGTCCTCTAAATGTTTACAAATAAACTAGAAAATAATTTAGCAACAGAGATGTTAAATGGAAAACATATGTTCGTCAATTTACTTTGTGCAAATTTAAAAATATAATATTTGTTTGAATAAATTTGAAATAGAAATTTTGCATATATGTGAAAATATTATTATTAAATAAAATGAAATTTCGAAATATTAAACAATGATATACACAAACAAAAGAAGAAAAATGTGTACAATATCAAACTAATTACTACAACGTAAAGAAATGCATCCCTTGTGCTTGGAAAGCATTAGGAAACCGTACAAACTCACTGTGATTTTCTTTCTTACATATCACATTGGTATCATTTCCAAAACAAAATCTACCAAAAGATTACAAAATTCAAAACAAAATAGAACCAATTAAAGAACAGTTAAACCATATAATACTCGAATCAAAATGCCAAAGAAAATGGGAATCAACTCAAAATCCGTGGAGGCACGTGAACGTAAGCAGGCAACTAAGAAAGCGAACCAAGAACGAGAGCTCAAGGAAGCCGAGGATAAACTTTGGCAAGACAATGATAAGACACTGGCCAAGAAGCAACAACGTCGCGAAGAGGAGGAACGTCGCAAAGTGGAGGCTGCACGACGAAAGGCAGAAGCGAAAGCATTACTTGATCAAGAGATGAGCTCTATAAAGACACAAGGTAAACAACCACTGGCAAAGATAAATCGTCAACAGATTGTGGAGGAAATGGAGAAGAAACAACGTGCTATTGATGCAATGAACGCTACAAAACAACCTACAGTACGTACAACTGTTGAAGAGCAACCAATTGAAGAAAATTTGAATCGTGCACTGGCCGATACAATTATAGCAACAAACATAGATGAGGCGTTGTCTGTGTTAAGGTAAGTAATATATTGCAAAAAATTATCATGAATATAAACGTTTACATTTTATGATATTTTAGTGTAAAAGACGATGAAGAAGATAAACATCCTGAGAAACGTATGCGTGCTGCATATAGAGCTTTTGAAGCGGCTAATCTACCACGTATAAAGGCAGAGAATCCATCCCTGCGATTATCTCAATGGAAACAACTACTTATGAAAGAGTGGAATAAGTCACCAGAGAATCCATTCAATCAAGGACGCTGATTAGTAATGGTGTAATGGAGTTGTTATTTAAACATTTTGTTTGCAATATAAAATTAGAAATGATATAATAGAAATGCTTTCTACTTTGTGTTTTTTAATTTATTTAATTCTTGAAAGAAAATATACTTACCTATTTATGAAAATGCCAAAAAACTTTTATCTTCATTGAAAAAAAAGTGAAACAAAATTAAAGCTGTGCATGTGCATATCATATTGACCTCGAACAAAGATCGTTAGAAGTGAAAATGACATCACATCGTTATCGTTGACCATTGCCAATAATGATGGCGATGTTTACAAGAGTTTTGCATACTTGAATATGCCAGTACGACAAAGTTCCCGTAAAAGGTAATATGTAAAAGAGATTTCTTTATGTTGGCGGAAAACCTTGAAAATGATTTTTACTTTCATGACTCCGAAGGCGTTTAATATCAATGGATTGTAGGGACGCAAGCAAATTTACAAATTTATATGCAGTAATGCAGCAAAAGTTGATTTTGAATGCACTCTTATGATAACATTAATTTATCACCAGGTCTGTTAAATGTGTGCATGGTGCACATACGATGTCATTGCCAGTGACACACAACAATGCCAACAGCGTTGAAGCTTAACACTATCGCTGACTAGCAATTACATTTCGTCATCACGTAATGCAGCGAAATGGTCAAAAGGCAGAAACACAACTAAAATACAAATGTGTGGCAAAGCAAAGTAAAATGCTGCTAGAGTGTGCTTTCTTTCTTCATAAAAATTTCTTTTACCAACTTACAAGTTTCATTCAGTGCGAGGCTAGCAGACAAAGCGGTTGTCTGTGACGGTTATCTTTTCTTAGCAATACTCATACCAATATACAAATAACAATTTGTGACGAAGAGTATCATAAAGGAAACTTTGAATCGCTGATACTTGTACGAGTATGTAAGAAAGCAAAAAGAAAAAAAAAACAGAAATTATAGAAAAAAAGCAGTAATAATTGAATTTGAATACAATAGAAAACGGTAATTGTTTGATTAACGTCGTTAAAGTTGAGCTTTGCGAAACGGTATGGCATGGCGGTGCATTTTTAAAAGCCAATAGCCAAGTCAAATCGAATAAAATCAGAAAAAAAGAGTGACTTAGCAGTGTGGTAGCTCGCTGTGGTATTTTATTTGCACATTGTCATAAATAACGTTTGTCAGTTATTTAGTAGATTTTTTCTTTTCTTCTTTACAATTACCAAACACATTCATATGAGTAAATATGTAAAAATAATTTAAAAAAAAGCAAAAAGTATTAGAATTTTTATAAAAACAACAACAATAACAACAACAGCAAGGATATATTGCATCATCCAAAAAGGAATCAACTGCAAATTACTTTGTTCCAGCATTTCATCAAGATATTGTAAGTTTTTAATGTTATACTTATTATATACATTTTTTTTTCATAACTGAAATGATAAAGAACTTCAATTAAGGTCAATTGACAATAATTCAGTCAAGTTGTATAAATGTGTAACTTTTACTGGTTACTACTGCTACTATCATACTTTGACTAGCGATTGCTGCTGCAATAAAATGTAAATCATGCAATGCAATGTGGTAATTATAAGTTCCCCCTCTTTCGCTTTTTCATTTATTTACCTCTTTGGCCTTCTTTTTGTTTTACTGACAGACTGAATTTGTTTACATGCAAGCAGTCGTTTGCATATAAAATGTGTAACACAATGAATGACCAAGTTACTGGCGTCTGGTTGATTATTTTTTATTGACAATTATTTAGAGTATTTTGTTTTTTCTTTTTGCTATAATTTTGTTCGTTTACATTTTCTTGATGTTGGCCCTTTGTCATTGTTATTTGTTGCATTTTTTTTTTGCATTTATCAATTTTTGCTAAACTTAATCTCATTTTGTGGAAAATGCATTTTTTTTTTCTTTTCTCTTTTTATAACAAATTGCAATGCCACATATAATGATATTTTTTTTTATTTCTTTGATTGTTTACTTAATTCAGATCAATTAAGCAACCTAAATATGTCAAGTGATTTATGCATTAGCTACAAGTATATAATTCACAATTAGATTAACCTAAAAAAATATTAATTCCATAGAAAATGCATATACCAAAAGTATTTACAGTCAAAAACCAAAAAAAAGCTTATTTTTTAATTTAACTCTTTGAATTATTATTGTCATTTCTATTATGGAATGAAGACAGTTTGCCAATTTGCTATTATTTTGTGTTAAATATTTGAGTAATACGAGAAAATATGTTTTTCCTATTAGAGATTTACTTACATGAACATACAGGCATAATCCATAGGTAGTTAAATAGGTACAGAAGATTGTATTCATTTTAAGACTGGACTGTTTCATTTCGTTTCAGTTGTATTAAAATGGAGCATTAAATTGCTTAACATAAAGAACAGATACTGAAATGGAAATAGAAATAATATTTTAAAAATTAATTTAGTTTTTAGAATTTAAATATTAAATATTATTATATGCAGACATTTGAATTTAAAATTAAATTTACTTCTTTTGCTTAATTTCCTTTTACGAGTAGGAAATTTTACTCTGAATGGCTTGTTAATTAAAATAGCGCATAAAAATTTCCGATTACTTTGTTCAAATATTCTTTATTTATATTTATTTGTCATCAACAAGTTTTTGTTGTTTTTAACAAATGCACCCAATAAATTTTTCGAGTTTGATGACATTTTTGGTTTTTGCCAATTCAATTTCTATGGCACACGTTTTCAAATTATGCATATTGTTTTTTTTTTTTTTTTGGCAATGACATGGTTTTTACTTTATGCTGAAAAACTGGAAAATCAATTTTGTATGCTTCACCATGGAACTCTCTTTTAGAAGATTTTTCCATAGGAAAATAATCATTTAGTAATTTTTTTAATAACACCAAGTTATTTACTTATTTGTATTTCACTAATACACTAACCTCTGAACACGAGCCAAATTATTAGTTTCATATTATAATTATTATTACTATTATAATGAACACTAATCAAAACATTAGTCAAACCATCAATTGCCACCGGTCAACTATTTCTTACACCAATGACCAAATAATTAAAATGTGGAAAAAACAAACTCTCTTAACTACAATAATCATATGAAGTGGCAAGTAATTTCTTCAGCAAAACAAATTTATCTTAATTATAAGATTTTAGTAAAATTATTATAATTAAGTAGTTCAGAGTATTCAGAGATAATGTATGTAAATACATATAAAATGTAAACCAACTTCGATATTTCTACAATCGAAAGACAAAAAAAAAAACAAAATATCGCAAAATAGATATTTGCTTTTGATTAATTTCTTTCTTTTATTTACTTTTTTTTTTGACACTTTTCTTTTTGCTGCTGAAAATAAACAACAACAGAACTTCAGAAAGAAAGAAAGGCACTCCCCAAAATTGTATATCTTTACATTTACTACTAAAAGCTATCAGAGTACATTACTTGAATACTGAATTTATGAATTTTATGCATATTTCAGTTAATAATAATTATGGTATAACCTCAATATCGTCCAATTAACATTACACACCTCTATTCCTTCGCCACAACAATTATAGAAATCAATTAATTTGCTAAGAATTTAATTTACATACAAGTACAATTGGAATTTAATGAAAGTAACAGTGCTTATTTGTAATTTATTATTTATATAGATATAATTTACACATTTGTACCGTACAACAATAATTTATTTAAATAATTTGCATACCATCGTGCAGTCAAGTATGTAGGAAATTCTTTTAGAAACTCGAACTTGTCGACCAAATAAGAACATGTTTGCTGTATGCGATTGCTGGTATATATTACATATAGGTAATGTGAAAAATATATAAAGAGTGGTCCATCGGATTGTTTTATGTTTTTAAAAATGCTATAACATAGGAACGTACATACATACGTACATTATCATCACATTTATACTATTGACATGTGAAAATAAACAGAAAGTACGCAAACGGAAGGCGCTAGATCAACTGCCCAAAACCGTGTGCGATGGCGAAGCCTTGTGGAGGCCCTCCAATTAGGAGTTTAAAGGAGAAAAAAAAAAAAGCAAACGGAATCCTATCAGGAACTTGCATATTGAGAATCACAGTACGTAATTGACAGTTGAATTTTTTTTTTTTGTTTCTATAGATGATGGAAAGTGATGGCAAAAATGTTACTATCACAAACAATCATCTCTCTTTAATTTTTACGATCTCATTTTTACATTCACTGTCACATAAATCTCTAAATATTATCTCACGAAATAAAAGCTGTATTTTATTCGTCAACTCTCTATCGTTGTGTCAATAAAACGACAGAGATGCTTTTTGCATAAACAGAGTTGATTTAATTTTTTCTTTTATATAAATTTGATACAAAATTCTTCCCCTTCTCTTTAAGTTGATTGTTATAATCAACGTTTAAACGTTGACACTACAAAAGCAAAAATTCAAAAATTTTTAAAGGCTTGAATTCTATGAATATAAGCATATGCAAGTTCTAGGAGTATAACTTTGAGTAAATTTGAATTTACTGGCCCTGTTTAACCTCATAGATCAATGATGCCTGAGAAGCAAATATCATCGAGATATTTTTAATGATATATTTGTTACAATATTTCTAAATCGGACGTCAAAGGCCAAAGTTATGATAAAAATGCATTTTTTTATGTTTTTCGTGGGATGAAAAAAATGTTTTTAAATCATGACGATATGATCTGAATATAAGCTTCTCAAGTGATGGACATTTTTTACTTTTCTCATTCAACCACACTAATTTTCATGTCTCCATAGTGCACTTCGCTGACAATAACGACAAAAATTCACTAAAATTCACACCGAAGAGTCACATATGCTTTATATTGACCATAGCTTCACTTACGACTTAAACGACTTCACGTGGTTTTTCTATATTTTTTTCTAACCCAAATATAACAATTTTGCTTATTGTCATAGTCATTTCATTGAAAAATGCAGAGCTTCATCTGAAAATGTGATTTTTTAAAATCTGTGTCTTTTACAGCTGCTCCACAACCCAAAATAAAAATGTCATAATGAAATGGACATTTTATTTCAATTAATACAAGAACTTAATGTAGAATTCTCTCCAGATTTTTAGCTGCCGAGTTTCTACAAAAATTTATTATTCGAATTTGATAATACAACATCCACTTTAGAAGTAGTTGCACTTTCAAATATTTTGAGACATTCATTCAAGCCTAAAAATATCTATTTGGTACAGTAGAGGCATAATATTGAGTGATGTGATCACTTTTTCCAGCGTGCGTGCTCTTAAACCTTATCCATGTGAAATTGAAATGTAATTTTTGTCAAATATAGCAGCCAATAGTCCACCCTTTATACTACAAACAATAGCAACATGCAGATGGTGAAATTTTTCAGAAATCTCAATCACTCAGTTAAGGTTAAAGTGACAGTTTACTTATTTGTATATACATATGTATGAATAGTATATAGTTGTTGTTGTTGTTGTTGTACATTTGAAATATGAACACACATACATCAATGCATACATGTATAGACATAATATTGCGCATGCGTAATTACCATAAATAACTTTATGAGCGTTTTTTTCATCTTCTTCTTCTTCTTCATTTTGCTGCTACTTTAATAAGCATATATCAATGAAATTACCATTAAATTATACCATCAGTATATATGATGTTTTTTTTTTTTTTTTTTTTTTTTTGTAAAACAACAGAGAACATATGAGAAAGCATATGAATGATGAAAACTAAAGAAGTAAAATATAAAGCAACTATAATATACATAAATATAGTATATATGTGTAATAAACGAATCAGCAAATGATGATGTTGACAAATATATACATATGTATCGTATAATAATATTATAGGAAAAGCACATCATCAAATAAAAACAAGCTGAAGAAGTAATAGCAACACCAGCAGCAGCAGCAGCAGTAGCAGCTGTAAGAAAAAGATTGAAATATAAATAAATAAATAAAAAAGGAAAGTGCTGCATACACATACATTCATACATAGAAGAGTTATACAAATGTTTATTTATTTGTTTTTGTTTTTTTTTTTTCATTCATTTCGCTTTTATTTTATATTATTTTCTTTATATGGCGCATGATGATCAACATCATCGTTTGTATGAGCATGTTAGAGTTGTCTTTTTAGTTATCGTCATTGTTGTTGTTGTTGTTATGTGTTGTGACAATGATGGTAAACTGACAATATTGTACACGAGTAATTTCGCTAAATAGACAATAGACAACAGACGAACTTCTCTTAAATATGTATGAGTATACCCAAAAAAAAAAAAAAAAAAAATCAAACAATCAAAATAAGACATGCGGCTACACACATTGCCATTGTAATCATTGGTACAATTGGTACAATTGTAGAAAAAAAAATCCAAATTTGAACCGTATGTATTTATTTTTATTGCCAATTTTTTCCAAATGCTTTTTTTTTCACATCATCTCTCACTATTATTGTCATTGTTGTTGCTCATATTCAATAGTGATGGTTTTGACAATTCATGCAATTTAGACAAGCGTAATTTGTTAAAATCTATTTAATATTGAATCGCTAGATAGACAATCATGCAGATAGATGCATACATATTAAATGTATGCATACAAATATTAAAGACATTTCTATTTGCTTTCTTTTTACAGCATTTCTAAACTATACATACAATATTTCGTATTATTAGTATTTTATTTAATACATTTAATATTACCCTTCTATATTTTTAGGGGGGGGGGGGGGGGTGGAGGAAGGAACCAATTTGAACATTACGACAGTTTTTTCCCAAGCTAATCTATGAATTAACACAATTCAGACATTAGTTAAAGTGCTCAATCGAAATTTAATGGAAATATATAAATGACTTAGGAAACGAACCTGCTGGGTGTTCATAAAAGTATGTGAGTGCGATTTCATACTGAGAGACATCGAATGTTTTAAAATTCTCTAATATTTGTGAAAAATAACATTGTTACATACCTGTATTTCAATGGGGTGGGCAAATTTTGTTATGACAATTACAATGACAGTTTGATGTAGCGCCTCCAATTCAAATGCTTTCTATATATTTTATTATTGAATGTTGATGGTTGAATTAGATCTATTCGTGATATTTGTTTGCATTTCAAATACTTGAAATAAATTAATATATCTTGATACCAAAATGACTTTAAAAGAATTGTAGATTATTATCCGATACATTTAAGTTTAAAAAATTATATTATATATTGATAATAATGGACGTGGTTGACAAATTTTTTGCAGAATTATTTCTCTTTGCAATAAAAGCCGACATGCCAAATATGTTTGTTCCAAGTGGAAGTTTACGTACGTCATAAGGGCTCAAAAATAGAAAATATTTCTCGTCTTTGTATGGATGCTACAATAAGGAGTGGACGTAGCTCGCCCATTTCTAGCAAAACTATTTTATTCTATAATAATAATCTATGTTTGAAATATGGTTATCTTAAATTATTTAAAAATTCTGCAACCTTGTATGGGAGCTGCAATAAATAGTAGGCATGACCATATTTTGCAAAAATATTTTTCGTTACAATATAAATAGATGTGGCAAGAGTTCTGAAGATCGGAACAGGCTAAAATATGTAGGTCCCTTCTAATACTGTCCAAAATATAACACCCACAACAGTAATGAAAGAGAAGCTCGGCCAAAGAGCCCTTCGGGGTTTATAAGCGCCACGTATTAATTTTTTTTTTTCTTTATAAATTGACATGTCCAATATGGTTGCCATAGACAGATAATCACGAAATTCAGAGTGATTCAAAGGTCGAATATATTTCATGACTTTTTATGGCAGGTGTAGTAAAAAGTTGTCGGGAAAGTTGCAAAATTTCTCGCACAACTATTTCGGCCTATAATACTAATCTAGATCTGGAATATGGTTGTCATAGCCGGAATATTTCTTAAATTATGAAATTATATCAGCTTAAAGTATTTCAACATTTTGCGATCTTCTATAGGAGTTACATTAAATAGTGGGCATGGCTTGCCTATTTTTTTGCAAACTCATTTTTCTTTACAATATAAATTGATATGACCAATATGGTTGCCCCCAGACGGAAGACATAACGTAAGTTAGGGCGATTCAAAGGTACAATAATTTCTCTACTTTATGTGGAAGCTACCATAAGAAGTGGGCGGGGCTCGCAAAATTTTTGCAAAACTATTTCACCTTATACAGCTAACATAAATCATAGATCATAACATTTCTTAAATTATGACAGTTGAAAATATTTACAAATTTTACGCGCCTGTATGGAAACTACATTAAAAAGTGGGCGCAACTCAACGATTTCCTACTGAAATTACTATTCATATAATAGTAATAAGCGAAAGAATACATAAATTATGGCAATTTAAACATTTTTATACATGGTGCGACAATTATGTATTAAGACTGCCTCTAGAAAACACAATTAAAACACGATATCTGTTAATTTTTCGGTATATTTATTCGAAATATTCTCCTCCCTGTTACATCGATTTAATAGTGATTCAAACGCGTGTTCCAGCTCATTTTTCGGAATTGCCTCCAGTGCCCTCGTCGAAACCCGTTGTATGGTCTGAATGTTATCAAAAAAGCATCCTTTCAACTTAAATTTCAGTTTTGGGAACAAAAAGAAGTCGCTCGGTGCCAAATCAGGTGATTCAACACACAGACCTGATTCCGAGCCAAAAATTGACGAACAATGAGTGCCGTGTGACTCGGTGCATTATCGTGCTCCATGTTAAAATTACAACATCAAACGAACACGTTTTTTGTAAAATGAATGTCAATAAACATTAAACGTCAACCAAATGCCATGAAATTTTGACAGTTAGTAGAGGAAGGTTGAAGCTTCAAAACGCATGTGCTCACATATAGATGGCACGCTTGGTTGCTGAGATATGGTTCGAGTCTTAATACATATTTGTCGCACCTTGTATTTTCGCGGCTTGCTATGGAAGCTACAATAAACAATGGACGTGGCATATTAATTTTTTGCAAATATATCACATGATATTCTTCTCAAATCGAATATTAAGTGGATTATAATCAGTTAATGGTTTTCAAAATTCCGAGGTTAGTCCCTTTGAGTGTTACGTGTGGACATGGCAGTAGAGCAATCATAGCCATTATCTATAATATCCGTGATCTCAAATCATAGATTACTTTTGCTAAATTTCATCGAAATAGCTCAATACTTTTTCAAGTTATCGTACAAACGAGCCAGGTGACAGATAGACAGGGATGGTTTCTTAAGATGCAAGTATGCATTTTTAGTTTCATTTGAAGTACTTCCATTTTTATTTAATGCTTTTGCATTTGCAATAAACATTTTAGGATTGACATTTGATTCTACTCAAGGTTAATTGATATTTTCTCAATTATCTGATTTTGAAATGACACTTTCCCATTCGAACCAATATTTTCTCATTTTAAACTGAAGTTATTATAGAAATACCCTGTGACTTCGAAATCAGTTCAATCAGTTTTTGTCTTTCAATTTTTAAAACTCAGTCATTCTATGTACTTACTTCTGATTCTATGAATTTTCAGTATCACATACGCTAGTCATTAAGACCCATAGAAAATCATATGTAATGGGTATTAAGAATGCAACTATATTAAGATATGGTATTGTACTTATTACTACTGCATTACAAGCGCCACCATATAAAAACTCTGACAAGTAAATTGCTGCAAGTAACAATAATCATGAAACTATGCAACACCACCAACGAATAGCAAGACTAATAAATCTTAGATATCCGACCATTTTTGGCATTAAGTGTGCATTTCCTGACAACAGCATTTGTTTCCTTAAAAAACACACAATTGGCCAACAACTCAATTCACGCGCCGCCATGTATGTACCATATACGATACAATACATGCATAGATGAATGCATGCTTGGGTGCCTGCATGTGTGTGTGTGTATGTGTATGTATGTTACACACAAAATTGGCCATAGCCTACATTTGTAAATGACGATGCTACCTACTGCTAATGGCTGCATTGTGCATTGTGCGTCGCGAAGCGTTACAATAATTCTTCTCCATCACATCGAATTTTTGGTCATAGAATAATTTTCAATAAAAATTTATTCTTCAATTTTATTGGAAGAATAATCAAAAAGAATTAAATTCCATGACGTACGTATAACATTTTTAAGAATGTATGAAAATATGAGCATTTATGGAGCGCTGCTGCCAAATTTTTCACCACATAGGAATCGATGTTTATATTTATTGTTACAAGAATTTTTATAGCACATATTGCCTTATACATTGCCGCAGTATTGTGGTGACAATTTTTTTCTGCTGCTTATTTATTCTCCGTCTTTTTTTTTCGATTATTATTATTATCAATTGACCCATTTCTATTTTTGTTGCCAAAGACATAAATGGTTTAAAATTGGTTTTAACCTATACGACCATGTACGACGTGCGAGTATTTTTTTGTATTTACATTATTGGTTTTACATGTAATTATGCTGGTATGCGGTGACACAATTGATAAAAATTGTAATTATTTAAAATGACATGTACAAAAACTCTACAAAATGGAGAAAATGGAAAGTTGAATGCTAGGAATATATACTTTTGCACGTAAATGGAATATAAGAAGTTCTAATTAACTATAAATATTTAATAAATGATAATAATACTAATTATTATTATTATTATTATTATAATGCACATAATTCCTATTCAGTACATCTAGAAAGTCTACATACGAGAATGTAATATATGATACATATTTATGCTACAAAGAACATAAATGAAAGTGCTATTATTTATGCTTAGTTAGTTTAGCTTTGGCGACAAATTTGTGTGCACATTGCCATAAAGTACAGTTATTGTCAATAATTAACAATATTAATTTCCTAACTTTTACTTTCTTAATGCAATTAACAATTTTCTTGTAAGAGGGAACTACTAACAACATATTTACTTTGAGAATGGCACTATTTCCATCACGAACTATCGCTAGTCACTTTTTGTACTCAGAAATGCGAATTATCACCTAATATCGAATCTATATATTTCATAGCATAGAAAGGATTACAAACTACTATGACATAAAACTGCCTTCTAAGGTGACAGTCGAATTGAATGTTTGATAATTTATGATTGAAAAAGACTCAATTTATGATTTAAAGGATGAATAGTCTCTTATTATTGTGGATGCTGTGGCTTAGTTGGTTTGTGCGTTGAAGCCGTAGGGTTGAACAGGGACGACGATGATCAATTTAACAATATTGAATATTCAATATTGAAATTAGTTCTCTCAAACAGTTGCTTCTGCTTTTGTATGTTAATGAGAGTGTATAGTAAAGAGAGAGTGAAATTGAATAGAGCAAAATTTTGACAGTTGAGCTCAATAAAAAATGCTTAGTTTGACTCATTTCAAGTATTTTTTCACAAGGAAGCGTAAAGAAATGGAATGATATGGGAAAACCGACCATTTGTGGGGGTAGATAAGAGGTAAGGATATTTGAAGGAAATGTTGGGGTGGAATAAATAATAGCAATCAGTCACACCGGTTTCATCGCTCTCGATACAACTTAGTTATTTGTTGATTTTCTGATATTTTTTCGTTCAGTTTAGTATGAGAGCTCCCTTAAGGAGTGTGAGATACAAAGTAAGTACAATATGTTTGGAAGAAATGTTGACAAGAAAAAAATTAATGAGAATCGATCACACATTTCACCACTCTAGAGATGATTTATGGGCAGCTATGGAGCTATTTGTCTATTCTTAAGTGTTTTTACGTCTATTTCGAATGGGAACTACCTTATGGAATCAATATAGGATACAAATATGTTTGAAAAAAATTGTGATCGGTCAAACATTTCAGTGTTCTAGAAGTGATATCTGGGGATAACTTGTTGATTTTCACTTGAATTTATGTTCATTTTGTTTGACACCCACCTTAAGGGTGTAAATATGTTTGACGTTAGTGTAGAAAGTGAAATATGAATGATAGTCGGTCATATATTTGAGTGCTCTAGAAGTGACACCTGAGCGACTATGGGATTTTCAGATAATTTTACATTCATCTTATATGAAATCCATCTTAAGCGATGGAGATAGACAGTAAAAATATTTAGAAGGAATGTTGAGGAGAAAAAGTTAATGAAGGTCGGCAATACATTTTACTGCTTTAGGGGAAAATTGTGGGCAGCAATGTGGTTATTTGTTGTTTTTAATGTACTTTTGTATAGAAGCCTACTTAAGGAGTAAGAAATATTGGCCATGACAAATTAATGAGGGTATGTCATAGATCTCACTACTCGAGGAACGATTTCTTAACCGACAATTGTCAATTATTAGTTGATTTTGCATTCATTCTGTATAGGTGCCACATTAAGGGGTGAAGATAGGAAATACTGGTGTCTAAAGGCGATTCCTAAGCAGCAATTTCGATTGAAAATCTGAATTTAATGAAAGAGAGTCCGAACCTGAAAATTCTTTTTTCTTCTTTGAAAAAAAAAATATTGAAATTATCCAAATTTCATATTCTTCCTCAACCAGTCCACTTTTAATTGACTGTTCTTTCAAGAAATGACAACCAAGTTTCTCTTTCAGTTTTGTTGTGTGAAAAAGACTAGAAGATTTAGCTAATAACAGATTTAGCTGTTTTAAAGTACTCTTATGGCATCACTATTTCTCAATCTTTGTCGCTGAATTCTTTCTGAAAATCTGTTAAGTTGGTTTTTTTTTTGCAATCATAAAAAGTATCATTTTTTCCCAGTCACACATTTGAGCATAAAATAAATATTTTGCTCATATTTTCATTAAAAATAAAAAATATTTTACACTTGAAATATTGAAAATATTATTTGTTTAAATAAATTCCTCAGCAACAAATAACAAATAATCAATTAAAACAAAAAATATACATTTCACTACTCTAAGATGACATTCGATGTGTTCATGTATGCTCAAGTAAAAACCATATTGAGTAAGACATTGTAAATAACGCTGTTATTATTGCTTGTTAACCCGCTGTTCAATTAGTCGAACTATGATGATGATGATGATGATGATGATGATGATGATGATGAATGTGGCAAATTGTAATAGTAAATATCCAACTAACAAAAAATAAAATATTTTACCCATGAACGATGCAATTTATTCTTTTACTATAATCATATGATATTTCACTCCAACTACAGTTATGCATATTTGAATGAACAAGCTAATAATAATTCTGTATGCTTATATAAAATGAATATCAAAACAAATGAGTGAATGAATGACTGAATGAATATGTCAAAAAAATTAAAAAAAAAAAAAAAAAAAAACAAAGAAAGCAAATATCCAAAAATACCACCTTCTTAATATCAACGACGACTACTTTCACTTTTGCCGGTCACAAAAAAATTTCTCGCTTATGATTATGATGAATACAACAAATATGTGTATATTCATAAATACATACATATGTAGGTATGTCTTTGTGTAAATATATGTATATAACTTGCCTATATGTACCTTGCATTTTATACATGCTGCCGCAGTTTGCTGATCATAAAAGAATTATTTATGGTTTAACCGAAAATTTAGCCATACACAAGAAGAAAAATAATACGAAATAGCAGCCAACAAGCAACCGCAAGCCAAGAGAGCATATGATGAAGAAAAACGACAAAACAAGAATTGAAAAAACATGTTCAACTTAGCACACATCACATCACACACACACACACATACTGAGTACCTAACTAACATAGCTAACTTTGTTTCTTCTCATCTCCTTCATTTAAATTATTAAGCAATGACTTTTAATTTTGACATTTTTCATCTACTTCTTTCATTTCATTTCAATTTTTGATTTTATTTCTTTTATACATATTTTTTGGAATTTTTTCAGATATTTTTTGTTCTTGTTGTTGTTTTTTTTTTTCATTTTTCTTTCCTTTTATGCTTTTATTAATTTTAATAGTTAATACAAATACAAGCAGTGAAATTTTGTATGTACTCGTATGTACATACAACCCAATAACCAATATTGTATGCATTGTATTTCCGCTATTAAATCACAAGAAGTAGAAAATTGTTACAATTTTTTTTTTGTTTTTGTTTATTTTCATTTCAATGTGTCGCATTATATTGTTGACCCAATTTTCGGCCATTGGACAAATACCAATAGTTATACGAATGTTGCCAATGTTGTTGGAATGTTGTCTCTTGTACATATTAACGTGTTGGGTCTATGTGCAACAACTGACATGTGGCATGACTCTTACAAAAATCGAAACACAACTACAATATTCAAATACTTACAATAATAACAACAATGACTACATTAAACCGGATCGAATATTTATTTTTATGAATTAAGCATCACACACACACACCTACACACACATACAGTAATACTTATACATAAAATTTTTTTTTTTTCTTGACTATTTGTTTGCATTGTGGAGGTGGAATTACATCTTTTTTTTTTGTAATTTGCTATTTTGATATTTTTGAAAAAACAAAAAACAAACAAATGCCAATTGACTCTTATGTTCACCGTTATAGTAGTGAGTCATTTATTAAATTAGGCAAAATAAATAACTGAGAAAAAAAGCACACCACACAAAGAAGTAGATTGACACACAAAAATTTCACTTTTTAATTTGCGAACTATATTTAATGTGAAATTTTATATGTAGGTAGTCATAATTACGAGTAAATTCATGAAGCCATGTAATCAAATGATTCAATGTCTTAGTCTTAAAATTTCCTTACAATTAATATCAATTCAATGATACGATTTTACTATGATTTCTTAAGGATAAAAGAGTTCAACTTATTAGCTACGAGAAAAATAGCACTTACTTATGGTACCTACTTGACTACAACATAGTAGGCACTAATAGCTGCGAAGAACATTGACCCAGCCAGTATTGTTGTGCATGTTAAATTTACTGAACAATACTGAAAGGGACTAGACTTACTTATATTGGTGCTTTGCCTTTTGATTCAACCCTTTCCTAGTGATAATAAATAGTTCTTATATTAGGCCATTCCAAAACGCAGAGCCCATGTGACAAGACTCAGTGCTTTATCATAAAGCTCTTTTAAAGTCTACTCCATTGCAAGATGGCCTTTGGTTTTGGAGAACAAATTTTAACCTTTCTGAAAAAAATTTGGTATTGAATGCATCGAATTGAAAATCAATGCAGCCAATAAAGTGACATCTACGCTACGACACAAAGTAGCAGCTCCCGTAAAGGATGGAAATAGATGGTAATTAAGTGAGAAGAAAATATTAGAGTGGAATAAGTGATAGGGGTCGCTTATACAGTTCACTGTGCTAATGGCGACTCCTGGAGATAATTCTGAATTTGTTTTCAAGCAAAGCACTGCAAATATAAGTGTTCAAAATCTAATGGAAGTCGTTCATAGATTTTACTTCTGTAGGGGTATTAGAGTGTAAGGGTAGTAACTTGCCGTAGCTCAGTGGTTAGTGTGTTGGACTTCTGATCTGTTGGTCGCGGCTGATCCCCGGCTGAAGCATAACAAATTTAATATCGAAAAGATTTTTCTTTCGACCGCTACCCACCTGTAGGCAAGCAATTGGCAATTCTTCCGGCAGTAAAAATATGCCATGGAAAAGTTTCTAACAGATCTCTGTGACAAAGTTCAGAACAAGTGATGTCGCAAGAGTTCTGCCGTTCGGAACTACAGTCCAAAATTTCACACGCACACCAGTAATGGAGGAGAAGCTCGACCAAAGAGCTCTTCGGGGCTTTAAGTGCCACATATTTATTTTTTGTTTTTAGGGGTATTATGGGAGCTTTGGGAGTGAGTTTTGCGCAAATGTTAATTTTGTATGGGAAACCCCCTAAAAAGTGGAGATAGGTGATAGATATTTTCCGTGAAAATGTTAAAAGAGAAAAATTAAGAGTAATCCGTCATACATGTTCCTCCTCTAGGAGCGAAGGGAACAAATTTGTTAAATGCTCAATTCTTTAGAGAGCCCGCCACCCCTAAAGGAAGAAGATGGAAAAATATTTGGCAGAAATTATTAATTATTGGTTGGTCATACATTTTACCTCTCTAGGGGCGACACTAGACAGCTGAGAGGTCATTTACCGATAATTCTCCCATTTTTTAAGTTTGACCTCGATGCGGCACGATGTACAAAAATACTATTGAGAATTTTAGACCCCAACAAAATAGGTTGCAGCTGCATATCAAGATTTCCTAATAATCTCCATATGTTCTTATCCCATAAGTAGTGTTCCGAAGGTTTGCTCAATTAAAACCTTCTGAAATGTCCACCGTTAATGAATGGATTACCTTGGAAGCATCTAGGCAACATTAACAAGTTTCTGATGCCTAAACATTTAACTTTTGGTTGCCGATTTGCAAATATTATATACCTTATAATTGAAAAGACCTCAGTGAGCACCATATGTTGTTCTTAGTTATCATTGGTTTCCGAAGTTTCATTAAACTAGCGGGATTAAGGACTCAGAGCTATACTCCTAACCCTAAACCTACCATTTATTCTTCCATAAAATAAGAGCCCTCAGGAATTTTTGAATATTTTGCCAAATTCATAAACAAACAAAATTTTTTTTTTTATAATTTTAATTGCGCCGAGATGCTTTTAAAAGCTATTTATTACAATTTTATAAAGTTATACTTATAAAATTACGATTACCTTCTAAAATAACCTCCTACTTAATGGATTTCACAATAGATATTGAACCACATTCTTTCTCTAGACAGAAGACTACACAATGTTGTAGGGAAAGTGTTGGTTTGATTAAGAACCACTTACTTTTCAAATGTAATCCAACGTAGAGAATAAGAATGGTTTAATCAATAATTAACATTATGATAATAATTACATGATCATTATCACTTTTCAATACACATATTTCAAATTTTTGTTATTCGCTTTTAGCTTTAGTCTATCTATGGGCATTGCCTAAATTTAACCAGACAATCAATTAATTCCTCTTTACACCCATAGTATGTATGATTTAATTAACACTTTCTTCTACTCGTTGAATACTTATTATATAGGCATATTTATATTTTTTTTTTTTCATTTTTCATTTTTTGTATATTTAGAATTAATAACTATCGAACAGCAACGTATTGAATAACAATTAATTTACATGTACTCTCGGTCAGCTACATACATATATTGTGACCCAATTACACGCATTGTTAGATTAGATATGGTATTGTGCACAATTTTTCGATTTTTAAACGAAGTTTCTCCCTATTTCATGTATTTTTGTGTTAATTTTGTATGAGAACAGGTCCACCTTACATTTTATCACTCTAAAGACGATGCATGGCAATAAATCTTTTCAAGTGTGTTTGCATTAATTTTGTATGAGAGCCCCCTTAAGAGATGGAGATAGAGAATAACTAAGTAAACAAAAAATTGTGGAGAGACAAAATTAATATGAGCTGGCCTCAGATTATACCCCTCTAATTGCGTTACTAGGGGTTATTTATCGATTTTCAGGTATTTTCACGTCCATTTTGTATGGCAACCACCTTAAGGAGTAGATATAGACATTAATTATGTTTCCAAAAAAATATTGGAGAGCTAAAATTTAAATAATTTACCCTTATGGAGGTATTTTCTAAACACACATGGGGTTATTTATCGATTTTCATGTATTTTTATGTTCATTTTATATGGAAGTTTCCTTAACGGCTGAAGATAGGGGATAAGTAGGTTGCAGGAAATCATCCGGCCTTACATTTCACCTCTCCAAAGGAGATTTCTCTACAAGTCTGTGGTTCTTTGTCCATTTTCAAGTATTTTCGCGTTTATTTTGTATGGAAATCACATTCAATAATGGAGATAGGAGATAAGTATGCCTGAAGGAAATGTCGGATAGAAAAAAATTAATGTAACCTGGTCATATGTATCACTCTAGCGACTCAAGCTCAAGCGATGGTTGCGCTATTATATGAAAACATCAATTTGGTAGTAGAACACTCTTGAGGAACGTAGTTAAAGTATAAGTAAGTTAGACAAAATATCGGAAAGGAAATTTTAATTGAGGTCGGCCATAGATTTGACCGCATTTGGCGTGACTCCTGGATAGTTGTGGAGATATTTTGTGATTTTTCAAAAAAAAAATTTTTTTTTTTTAACTTTGACCTTGCATCGGCATCATCTAAACCCATCTTACACCTATCATATTTTTGGCTTAAGAATTTTGCACACAAAATCTCCCCAAAATAGTTGTACTCATATATCAAAATCTCAATATGTCACTATCCCATAACTAATGTACATATCAAATGCAATGTTAATAGAAAATAGATCAGAAATTAAAGAAAATTTTACAAGCGTAAACAAATAAACCAAAAAAAAAAAAAAAAAAAAAAATATGGGTTTCTTCTTCTTTCACAATATTCTTTCATTGCCCTGAATTGTATAAAAACAAAAAAAAAGAACACAACAACAAAACAACAACAAAATACTACCATCATCATCATCGTCGTCGTCATTGTCATCCAAATGTATTTCAAATATGCAATAAAAGGTACAAGACATAATCGTCGTCGTCGTCGTCGTCGTCGTTGTCGTTGTTGCTCATACAGACGACTCCATATGTACGTGTGGGTATACGCCTCAATTCAGACTCGATGTTATCAACATCGTTCGACATCAATATTGTTGCTGCTGCTGTTACTGCTGTTGTTGTTGGCATTAACTTGTTCCGCTTGTTTGCATTTTGCAATTTCACTTGTTGTTGTTGCTATTGCACTTGTTGTTACACTTTAATAAAGCACATGATGAACAAGCGAATGAACGAATCATCGTCAAAAAAAAAAAAAAACAAATTCTTTTTGTTTTTCACATGTACATACTCGTATGTGTATAAGTTCCTACATGCGTCGAACATATGTTTATATGTACACTACTCTTCCTACTGTTGTTGTTGTTGTTATTCTGGTTATTGCTATTGCATATGCTATCAACATTATATTGTTCGACAATAATAAAAAGCGAATGCGTAAACGAATAAGTGAAGACGTTCATACAACGTGGAGGAGCAGCAGATGGTGAAGAGAAATAATAAAACAAGTTTCCTAAATTGTGACCCAATTGCCTATTTAGTGTATGTCTTCTTGAGTCTTTCGGTTTACTTCTTCTTCTTCTTCTTCTTCTTCTTCGTCTTCTATTTTTAAATTGTCGATTTACATGTGATATGATGCGATTCAGTGCAAACCACTAGCAATACAATTAAATGTGTTTGATTCATTAGAACACCGCACCGTTCACTTAGACGTTAACTTAACATAATTATTGCTGTTTTAACTCCATTACCAGATTAAGACTGATGATGAGCTCTTTTGAGTATGAAATTATCTATTTAAATGGATTTTCTACTTAAGTCTATGGCAAAGAATTAAATGATTTATTTACTTCATTGCTATATTGGTTGTCGGAAAAGTCATGACACACATATTTGGTTGACATCAAAATTTATCACATAAAATTTGCAAAATAAAAATGATTTCTGGCAATGATGATCTTGATCTTATAAAGCATCGTTCCCATATACTTTGCACTATTTTTCATAGGCCTAACTTGCATTCTTCCATTTTTAGAGTTAATGCGGAAATGGCGCTACAATCAAATAAAAAAAAATAAAAATTTTTGAAGCTTCAACAGTCATCTGTCAAAATCTGTAGCGTCTGACGTTAGTATAAGATGGTAAAAATACAATAACATTGATTGCAATCAATGCGTCATGACTTTTCCGACAACCAAATATTAAATAAATAAAATACAATATATGTATAATACTAACTCAATTCATATTATTTAATAATTTGTATTTTACTATTACATTTTGTCTATCTTCCACCCATTCTATGCATAAATTAAAATGTAATAGTCGAATAATGAGTTAGAAGGTATACGAGGGGAATATAATACACATAATAATTTCTATGTTTTTTTACTGTTTCTTTTTTTTTTCTTTTTTTGCATTTAATTAATTTCATTTAATATTACAGATACAAATTTTTAACGCTTCGCTACATCAAGTTGCAAGGAAAAAAATATATATATATAATATAATACAAATTACATTTAATCATAACTGTAAAATGAGAGAGATGAGCTCATCATCAAAGCTTTGATAATAAGAAGTTCAATGATTTCTTCTAATTAGTTGTTAGTTTTTTTTTTTTTTTTTTAAATTAGTTTTACTAATAATGACGTTGTTGTTGTTGTTTTTGTTCATATGGCAATTATTTACAAATAAGAATTATATTTTTTGAATGTATGAATCCTTCTTCATAAAAACAAAACGAGTGGTAAATGGGAGATAAATGAATTCAAATCTGGGAGTAAATTTGACTCGATCAATTAGAATTTTGTCTCTAATAAGAAAAGAAATTATGTAAATTAAAACAATTATTAAAATTCCGAGATAATTTCATTAATTTTTTTTTTTTCTGCTCAACCTTTTCTCTGAACATACTTGCTACCCATTATAGGAGATCACATACAAAATTTATAATTAGTTTTAAATTTTTGCTTCCATCGTTCCCAGAGTGCACCCAGAGGAGCAAAATGTATGATTGATCACCATTAATTTTTCCTTTCTATCCTACCTATTAAAGGACGTACCCTACAAAATCAGCTGAAAAGCACTTAAGAGAAGCTTTAACTGAAGAAAATCTCCACTTGGGGATCCCCATTGCCGCAAGTAAACACAAATTGGATGTATTCACATCTAAAGCCTTCCAAAAAAAAAAAAAAAAAAATTGACGGATTCACCCATCTGTAGGACGGCGAAAGTGCTGTGGCCGCACTCAGTAAGACACGCTCGCGTAAACTACCTATGGAGTGGAGTGGAGTGGTTACCGGCCACTGCCTCATAGGACCTCACGCAACGAGAATGGCCTTAGGCCATCTCGTATATGACTGACTACTACAGAAGCTGCAGAGATGAGGAGGAACTCGAGACCGTCTCACATCTGCTGGGTACCTGCCCTGATTTGTGCAAAAGACGCAAACAATTCCTGGGATATTACCAGTTAATGACTTGATATTAGCAACCTCCTAAATGTCGTCAAAAGTTCTGGTTGGTTCGACGTAGTGGAGTAAGAATATTCGCGTGGTACAACAATGGGCCTTTCTCAGGCCTACGTATGCCCTCCTTTTAAGAGGGCGGCCACTCTAATCTAACCTAACCCTAACCTAAGAGCAACTATCTTAGAGTGAGGATTGGGGGGGTTCTGGCTTGGCTCTCCTACCATATCCTTATAAAATTAAATTTCTGCACCGATAAAATCGCATTTTTAAATTGATTATGTTAAAAAAGAATAGAAACTTCCAACTGAAAGTTCTGACGAAGCAATAACTTCTCTTATTTCTAAATCGAATTGGCTTTCATTGCTACCAGAGTACCCCTAGAGCAGCAAATTATATGACGGATAATCGAATTCTGACTACTCAACAATTTTTGTGAACACTCTTGGTCACTATCTTTACTACTTAGAGAGACTTATTTACAAAATGGACATAAAAACCACTGAAAAGCGAAATATAACCCATAAATTTCCACACAAAAATCGCCCAAAAGCATTGAAATGTAAGATTATCTGTCATTATTTCTTCTACATCAACATCTCTGCCAAATGTTCTTTGCACTTAATTCAGCCCATTAGGGGAGTCCCATACAAAATTGAAGTTTTTATAAAAAATTTTTTTATTTTTACTGCGATAAAACATCATTCAAAAGTACAATTTTTTCGTATAAAGACTTCCTGACTGAACTAAACTGAAAGTTTTGTGTAAAACAATAACATTCTTTATTTCTAAATATCAACAATGTTCAAGATGGCTCTCTGTGGCACCAAGAGAAGAATGTACGTTCAGTCCGAGAATGAATACCTAAGAGACTAATGCGAAATTCTAACTGCTCCTCTTCGTTATGAAACCAGTATAGTCCAATATTACTTATGGATAAAAAAAAATATGTGAGAAGAGATAGCTCCAGCCCTCTTTATTAAGTCGTTATATCAATACAAAAACAAAAAGTATTGAATATTGTTTGCAAAAATTCATCAGAAGAAGAAAAGAAAAAGTCACAAAATAGTAAATCTCTAAAAAAAGAAGAAGAAAATATAACATATAGTACAATACACAAAATTTAAACATATGCAAATGAGTCTGTCTATCCACATAAAGCAAATTGATACAATTTTTATGCTGCTATTAATCCAATTATACGTAAATCCGTAGACAAAAACAAAACAAACACAGATTAACAATACGAACAACAACAAAAAACAACAACAAATAAAATGTTTTTTTTATTTTTTTTTTTTTTCATTTTCTATTGTATATAATTTGCAAAAATATTTCTATCTTGACTTTTTCTTTTTGATTTTTTTTTTATACTTTAAACTTTTGCTTTTACATCACATCACATTTGCATCACAAATACACATATCGATGCAGACATTTTATCATTTGTACAATATATAGAAATAGCGACATCATTTTATAAATATTATAAATAATTCAAAAGACTTAAGAAACGAACTGATGATATTATCTATCATCAATGTGATGATTTGTTAGAAATTTCTTTAATATATCACATATGTTTGTAGTTATGTTGCTCTGTTGCTACGTGTTTGTATTGTATAGAAGTGATTTTTATAAAATTTATATTATTTTTATTGATGATACCGTATAATTGCTAATATATAAGTATATGATTACTATTGATGTTGCCAATTGTGATTGTGATTGCTTGTTACACTACACTGTAAAACATTCAGATTTTTGTCATTCAATTTCAATAGTTAGAAATTTTGTTCTATTTTATAGATAGGGATAATTTTTTTATTTTGAAAAAATTTTTAAATGTAATAAAAGGTGTAGTAATAAGGTGTAGTAATAAGAAATCCATTATTTTTCCAATAGATTGCTTTAGTAATCTGTTCCTCACATTGTATAAGTGCGATCGGGTTACGCTAGATGGCGTTAGAAAGATAGGATTTTGTACTAAAAAAACTTTTTAGGCAGTTTTGTGATTGCTTGTTTCAGTATTGTTTGAGCACGCGTCAAAGATGGACACCAGTAAAGTGGAAATACTCCATATTTTACAGTTTTTCTTCGATAAAGGCGAAAACTCAAGCTAGACGGTTGAAAATGTGAATAGTATTTATGGTCCTGATTGACTGTAACAGCCAAGCATGTGCAATTTTGGTTTCGTCGATTCCGTGCCGGTAATTTTAAAGTCAAAAATGCACCATGCACCACGTCATGTAGACGCTGTTTCTATTACCCAGGAGCTAAACATTGCGCAGAAAACCGTTTGGAACCATTTAATTAAAGCTGGATACAAAAAGAAGCTCGAAAACGGTCGTGGTCGAATCGAGGTGATCCGGCGCAAACGGTGGCCCTGTGTTTTGCTATGTATTTGGTGGGATTGGCAAGGAATCATCTACTATGAGCTGCTCCCCTACGGCCAAACTCTTAATTTGGACCTGTACTGTCAACAATTGCACCGTCTGATGGAAGCAATCGCTCAGAAGCGGCCAACTTTGGCCAATAGAAGAGGCCCATTGTGTTCCATCAGGACAACGCCAAGCCACACACATCGATAGTGACTCGCCACAATCTACGAGAGCTTGATTGGGAGGTTCTTATGCATCCACCTTATAGTTCGGACCTGGCACTAAGTGATTACTACCTGTTCCTGTCTATGGGGCGAATGATTTTGCTGGTGAAAAATTCGCCTCAAGAGAAGCTTGTGAAAATCGATTGTCCCAGTTTTTTGCCAATAGGGACGAGGGTTTCTATGAGAATGGTATTATGAAATTACCTTCAAAATGGCAACAACCTAAATCGGATCATTCTAAGTATGCCAAAATAAAACCTTCAATTTAATGCAAAAATAATGGATTTCTTTTTACTAGACCTTATATATATAATAAATTAATTAAATTATTATATATCACGAATTCAAATGAAATGTTTTAAGTTATAAAGAAAATGCAACAATCCAAAATTTTCTTCTAGTGCATCAACTGAAGCAACACTAAGAGCACTAAGTTATCATTCGAATGTTATTTTCAATTTCAATCAGAATTAAATCATAATCCATCATATTGTACATGCTTATATGTATGTAAGTACGTGTATACATCCATATTGCATTGATTGAATTTTCTTTCTACTTCTTCTTATATTATCTTTTTTTTCCAAATCTATCTCTCTCTCTCTTTCTCTCTTTCTATTTCTCACAATTTGCCTTCTTTTATTTTCCTCGATGCCGTGGTTTATTATTATTATTATTATTATTATTATTATTATTATTATTATTGTTAATAGTTGAACTGTTAAGGTTGTTGGAAACAAGTCATTTGATTTTTTCAATCGTACGAGTAAATGTTGCAAATACATGTTGCTAATGTATCATAAGTATACTTGTACCTACTAATATGAGTATATTGCGTATGATTACTGTAAATGCTGCGTGCAAAAAAGAATTTCAAACGAAAGTGCGTTTTATGTACACTTTTTCAATTGTGGCTAATACTACTACTACTTCTACTACTACTACTACATATTACGTACATACATTCAAACATTTTCATATAGTACGATACAATGTTTCAACAACAACAACAACAACACCAGCAGCGACACATCACATGAATAGAGCGATGGCATCAGCAAGCAGCTACTTAGTTGGCATTAACTATGTAACTCGTATGTGATACATACGAGTATAGCATACATAGACGTATGAGTACATATGCAACAGCAACAACTTATCTACAATTGGAATGTAGGAGTCCAACTTTCATTTGTTATGGCAAATTACTAGTAACAACAACAACAACAACAATAGTAGTGCATGCAGCTTATTTATCTTCTAATGATAGCAATTACATTGATTCATACACTCAATGGGCGACTGTACGAATGAATGATAACTGCAATCGAATTAAATAATTATTAACAATATACTACCACAAGCATGTGGTTTGTTTTTCATTGTTGTTATTATTATTATCATTAATATTATATTCTTTAACATGTTTGCCTTCATTGGCAGGAAATGCAGACTAAAGTAATTGATTATGCCATCATCATAGCTCGAATGGATATTGTCTTGGGCATTGTATTGTGTCTTTAGGTTCGAGGTGCAAGTGTTTCAATTGTTTCAACTGTTTAAGAAAAATATTATAGAAACAAGTTTTCTTTCTAATCTTGTATATCTTATACTTGTATATATGTATAAGCAAGTTCTTTTTCTATAATTACTTTAACAGAAAACAATATGCAAGTTCTACAATTGATACTGCCATTCCGAATAAGCTTAAGTCATATTATGCAACATATTGTATTAGGTGCATATAAATGCTATATAAAGTACTGCAAAAAATGTATGGAAAATAAATTCAAAATCAATTTTTTATACTATAAACTATACAACTAGACTAGACTGGAATAGAAGCTTGGCAACTGGGCCAAGCTTCTATTCCAGTCATTTTGTGTGTCTTAAATTTAGGCAAGAGATACTTCGATACTTCGTGTGATTTTCATCCAATTTCTACCATTTTTAAATTTCTTCATTCATCATCAAATTGAATTATATGTAACAAATTTCAGCTTAATAACTATATATTTTCATATGAAAAGTGTGAAAAGATGTGTACAGAAGCATAAGTTTGTATGGGAGATAGGCATAGTTTTAATCCGATTGAGCACATTTTTAAATATGTACCTAAGTTAGCTAATATAATTATATGTAGCAAATTTCAGTTTGATATCTTTATTTTTTCGTTAGAAAAATGTAAAAACATGCGCACGGAAGCATAAGTTTGTATGGAAGATAAGCGTAATTTAAATCCGATTCAGCATATTTTTAAATATGTGTCTTGATTAACTAATATAATCATATGTAGCGAATTTCAATTTGATATCTTTATATTTTCTTACGAAAAGTGTAAAAACATGCGCACGGAAGCATAAGTTTGTATGGGAGATAAGCGTAATTTTAATCCGATTCAGCATATTTTTAAATATGTGTCTTGATTAACTAATATAATCATATGTAGCGAAATTCAATTAGATATCTTTATATTTTCTTACGAAAAGTGTAAAAACATGCGCACGGAAGCATAAGTTTGTATGGGAGATAAGCGTAATTTTAATCCGATTCAGCATATTTTTAAATATGTGTCTTGATTAACTAATATAATCATATGTAGCGAATTTCAATTTGATATCTTTATATTTTCGTACGAAAAGTGTGAAAACGTGCTCACAAAAGCATACGTTTGTATGGGAGATTGGTGTAGTTTTTATCCGATTCATCTTATTTTCAAATATTTTCATTACTTAGTAAATACTATAGTATGATATATACCAAATTTCAAGTTGGTAGCTTAATATTTTCGTATGAAAAGTGTAAAAACATGATCACGGACACATAAGTTTGTATAGGAGATAGGTGTAGTTTTTATCCGATTTACCTTATTTTCGAATATTTCCATTATTTAATAAATACTATAGTATATAAAAAATGTCAGGTTGATAACTTGATATTTTTGCATGAAAGGTGTGAAAAAAATGCGCTTGGTGGCGTATGTTTGTATGGGAGGTTAGAATAGGTTTGGGAATATGTATACAAATTAATAAATATAAACGTACATATAAAGTTTTAATGTGATTATTTTATACTTTTTTTTTTTTTTTTTGTACGATAAATGTTGAAACATGATTACGAAAGTATAAGTTTGTATGGCAGGTAGGTGAAGTTTTTATCCGATTCCGTTCATTTTCGAATATATATGCAAATTGATAAATATAACTATACATACAGAATTTCAGCTTTATAATTTTATATTCTTTTTTGCAAAATGTGAAAAAAACCCCATTCAGCAGTATACTTTTATATGGGAGCTAAGTGTAATTTTTATCCGATTAGGTTCATTCTGTAATATATTCATTTTATTATTAGATTAATTTTCTATACCAAATATTAGTTCGATATCTTTATATTTGCATGTGTAAAGTATGATAACATGCATTCAACAGCATACTTTTGTATGGGATGTAGAGCTGATTTCCATCCAATTACACCAATTTTTTAATATATCAATTTTGTGATCAAATTAACATTATATAACAAGTTTCAGATTGATAGCTATATATTTTCCTCTGAAAAATGTGAAATGATACATTCAAAAACATACTTTTGTATGGGAGCTATTCGTATTTTTCGTCCGATTCTATCCAATCTCAAACTCCTTCTTTTGTTGGTGGAAATAATCTTTTGTATCAATTTTCAGCTCGATTACTACATAATTATCGTTCGCCCAGACATACAATTATGGCTAACGCCGCTCATATCATATCTGTCACCTTACGTTACCCTTTATTACGCGATTCATTGCAGCTACTTCCATATCAATAATACAAATCTCAGAGATGTCTGAGTCTTATGTGACTATATGCCTATTTCTACTTGCGAGAGAAAGGCAAACAATAACCCGGCAGTTGCATTAATGCTTCACTTCAAATGAGCGTGAAATTATGAAATAATTCATTTATTATTCTTATGCGGCTAAACGAAACATAATTAATGAGGCAATGATTAAATGCTATGGAGATCATTAAAATTTTATGATACTTCAATTAAAATACCGCTAAATATGCATGTAAGAAGATATACGAGTGGATACTCTCAAATTATTATGGATGCAAACTGTGTGTTGCGTATCAATACAAACATACTACCTCACACGAGTATCTGTCTAAATTAATAAATTAATTATAGAAAAGCTTTCGAAAAATCTGGCACACAAAAAACTACAAAAAAAAAAACCACCAAATTCCTACTTAAGTGCCAATTAAGCCACTAGCCGTCAGATTGGCGTTTTAAAATTTTCTACATTTTTCCCAATTTCGAATTATATATCAATGCCAATCCCGTTATTGAAATGTTGTTTCAGAAATTTCGGGAGCAGGCACAATGAATTTTGACATTTTCAAGGTTAATTTAAAAAAACAAAATTATTATTATTTTTAATAATTATTATTATTATATTGACTACAGAGTTCGATTAACTCTAAGTTTTAAAATACAATATCTTATTTAGCTAAATTTAAATGAAAATATTTAAAAGTCATGAATATGAATGACAAATTACAAAATATTTATATTTAACTGTCAACATTTCAATATTTATGTTGACAAATATTCATATGTAATTTCAAATTTACTAAACGAACGATTTTAAATTAATTATGAATTTTTTTCTTATTTAAGATTCTGCAAATATTTAAGTAAAAATACAATTGCAATAATAGTTGATTAATAAATTTTAATCACTGTCATTTATTTATTATTAATTTTAATTTTATTTATATTGCAAATCTTTTGTAGATGGATAAAATTGGCCATCACTTACTAGTTACTTAAGTACTAGTTACATTACAGCGGCGTAAAAAAAAATATATGGCCAAACATTTATTCGTTAAGTTTTTTAATGATAATGAGGAAGATTTTTTTTCATCTCATTGATTATTGTTGACGGCAAATATTATTGCAATATGTTAATTTGTACATATTTGTATTTAATAGTTGTTGTTACCTTTCAAATGTAAACTATAAACTCTCTATAGAGTTACACAAATGATAAATTAATTTTCATCACCGATTTGAAACTCTAAGGTAAAAATTATCTTGACTTAAATAAAAATTAAATATATCACATCGTATGGCGGAAATCAATTCATTCTTATAGAGAAAAATATAAGAAAATTTTTATAGGTAATACTTCAGAGATAAAAATTTTTTTTTAATTTTAATGACTCCATTTTTTCCAGTGTCTATGAATTGATAATGTGTTCATGCGATATAAATATTTTTTAGGTATATACTATATTCAAATTTTACCTTTATAATGCTTTCTGTTATGTTTATTTAGAAAATTCACAAGTTGGTCTACTCATGACATATTACGATAATGTAGTAATTGGATTCCGTATAAAAAAAATACTTAACGCAATAATGAATGCTTTGCTTTTGGTTTGTTGAAACTCAACCATGTTGAAATACATATGTCAATATTTCCTACAAAAAAATGACAGCACAATGCAACTCTGAATGTTACTCGTTACTGTGGTTTGTTGAGATGCAGAATTACGAATGATTGTTCACATATATCGTATTTTTGCTCAACTCATGACTCATGATTCATGGCTCTATGACTCTATGACTTTTTGAATCACCCAATTACGATATATTTGTAACACCCGATCTCTAGGGATTCAAGGTATATTGATATTGTGCTGGAGCAGATGTGACAGGTATAGAAAAGTATATATAGTATTTATCAGAAAGATCATTCGAGTCGATTTAGGCAAGTATCTATCAATCTGCCATGAGTGTTTATCATAAATAATCGCAATCGAATAAAATTCACGACTATCTCCCATACAAATATATGTTTTGAAAGATAGTTTTTTATGCTTTGTCCACCTAAATATAAAGCTATAGAACTAAAACTCAGCATATAAGGTTTTTTTTTAACTGACAACGTACCAATACAAAAATGAGTTGTATCAGATAATAACTACACCTACCTCCCATACAAAAGTATGCTGTGAAATGTATGATTACACACTTTTCGCCAGAAAATAGAAAGTCAAAGCGCTAAAATTTGATATGCACTGTTATATTGACTAACTAATAGACATATTCTAAAATGAGCTGAATCGCATACAAATCACGCCTATCTCCTATACGAAAGTATATTGTCAAATATATGTTTTCATACTTTACATTCGAAAATATATGACAATCAAGCTCAAACACGGCACATAAGGTTATTTTTACCAATTAATACAGATATTTAAAGATGCGTTGAATCGGATAAAAACCACACCTATCTCTCATACAAAAATATGTTTCAAACGTCTATTTTCATACTTTTCGCATTAAAATACAAAGCTATGCAGCTGAAATTGCGTACATACCATTAAACTTAATTACTAATAAGCATATTCAAAAATGGTATGAATCGGATAGAAATCACGCCCAGCTCCCGTACAAAAATATGTCTCAAATGTGGGTTTTCACTCGAAATTAAAAAGTTATAAAGCTAAAACTTGGTACAAATGATAATACTTACTAAGAAATAAACAAACTTGAAAATCAATGACATCGGATGTAAACCACGCATATCTTCCATACAAAACTCTCTATTTTCGAATGTATTGGATTGGCAACTAAGTAAGTGCCGATTTCACACATAGATGTTTTTGACCACATATTTTTTAAACCTTTTCTCAATGTCATGATTGATTTTTTCTACGGCAATTTCTTAGTTGCCAACCCAATATATTTGTATATTTTACGCCAAGCTTTCGAACTGAAGCTTGGCACATACGATTATTTTTATCAATGTGAGAGTATGTTTGAAAATAAGCATTAAAAATTTCCAGTACAAGACTGTGTTCTTTCTATTCTTTATTTTAATTCATTATAATTTTTTTTTATATATTTTCCAAAATTTTGATAATAAAAAAAAAAATAAAAAATAAACACGACCTCATCAATACGTCCAAAATTTGGCATCCCTAAGATTTACCTACTTACTACAAGTCATAGTATCATATTCAACTAGAAGATAATCATACGCAATGTTGGCCATGGTGGTTTTATAATCATCTTGCAAATAGATTCACTTTCAAGATGGAAATTTAATTTAAACTTTCATTTGAAATTATATTAACTACTACTACTACGCCATACAGCCAATAATTAGAAAATAAATATCATCAAACCTCATTATACTCTATGTATTTATGTACATAGAGTATAATTTCCTGCTCTCTAATCAAGATATTGACTGTTGATACATGTATATAAACATTATATGTATAAACATGTATCTACATATAATTAAAAAACTAAAAAAAATCATTTAAGATGCAACAAACGACAGTATCTTAATACTTAAGTGTAATTAAAGTATAAGTTAACAACAACAGCAACAACAACAACAACAACAACAACATAAATTACAACAACAACAACAACAATGAAAACAATGACATTAGACTCATGTGTCTGAAAATTGCCGCTAATGCTTTGTCTCATTTGATTTAGTTGTTGTTGTTGTTGTTGTTGTTGTTGTTGTTGTTAATCATTTATTCACATAGCCATCGTACATCGTGGAATACCTTTGATGTTGGCGATAGTATGTTATATCGTTGCTGTTGTTGTTGTTGTTGTTGTTGTTGTTGTTGTTGTTGTTGTTGTTGTTTTGATTGTTGCCACGTGTTTGCAGCAAACAGGTGATTTTGCGCAACATGCATACAACTGTCATATTCATGGAGGACATACATAACACATACTGAGTCGTATAGTACAGCATCATGGTACATGTCAAAAATATCCAAATGTCCAAATGTGAAAATCAATAACATCACACAATCATGTCATTCAATATATGATGGATTTGTATATATTACAAGTATTTGCGAATAATGTTGAATTTTTTTGTTTTGTTTTGTCGCTATTACAAAAATGTTAATATTGAAAATTGATATAATTACTTATTGTGCTACAACAACAACAACAACAACAACATATTGTATTTACTTATATTTATAAGTAATTTTTGACAGCTCTTGTCATCATTGTAGATTTGACTTATTATTGACTTTCGATTTTTCTCATGTAATTTTGTGTGAGAGTGATTTTAACACAACTATCGGCTCACTTAAAGAGATGAAAATTGCTGTTGCTGAATAATCTGAAAACGATATGAAACCTTCTTGTAATAGTTTAATATTTGATTGATGGCTAACGCGATAGACAAAATGTAATCACAGTCAATAATCATAGTGCATGCAAAATGATGTTTTTTTTTTATATATACTACAATTGTACGAGTTGAAATGTACATAACAACATATGTGTTTAAAATTTTGATCATAAAAGTCAAATGTATCATAGTCTTATATCAGACAAAACAAGACAAATGAATATTTTAAAATACATACATACTTTCTCCTTAGATATGTATCGTAGTGCATAATCGTAATATGTACATAGTTATATACAAAAGTATAATAAAATAAACAATTTAATTAGTCAAAAATTAATTTTACTTAATTCTGTTGTTGCAAAAAGAAATTTCATACCATCATCATTTGAAGAAATAATATTACATTAACATTATTATTTATGCAATTGCAACATAATATTGTATAAAGTCTGCAGTTTTTTTTTTTTTTTTTTATTATTAGGCTAATATTGTGAAATGGCACTCAAACTTCATAATATGGGAATTTATATATTTTTGAAAGTGCCACTTTAGAGTTACAATAGCATTAGATGAAACAAGAAACAAAATGGCGTAACGATAATTTTTATAACAACGACAAACACTATCAAAAATAACATAACTCATTTACTACACTCAATTGTATGGGTGAACATGTTAACACGATAATAATAACTATTGTAACTAGTTACACTACAATGTATGTACGACTATTTATTACCAAATTCATCTAGCTAAAGCGTAGCAAAATGAAAATATGTATTATTATTATTATTACAGGCGTCGTATTAATTTGAAATGACTACAATCACACAACACCACCACTACTACGATTACCACCAACAACGACAATAATAATAAGTAATAATAATAACAGCAAGTAGCAACAATTATTGACGCACCACAAGACACTTATTGCTTGCTTGCCATTATCAACACATATTTATATTGGATGTATATGTGATTTGTAGAAAGGTGATCGTCAGGTCGCATAGCATTGTATCATCACTATCATCATCATCATCATCATCATTGTCGTCATACTGATTGTCTTTGTATCATACTGATCATATTGATTAATTTTACACCCCAATGGCTAACAATTATGAGAATACAAACTGCGCTGGGAATTATACTTTAATTATTAATTGCAATTAAGCGTCAATATATGTAATAGTATGTGTATGTATACACTGAACTACACTGAGATGAAAAAAATTTAATAAATCCAACAATTTCTGATTTTTATACCTTGCACTCATGAAGTTGTTTCTATTTGTAATATTTATAAGGAAGTGTAACCCATTCTAAGTCTGATCGTCCTTCTGCATGTTTGCTTAGACGATAATTGCTGTAATTATTTAATATTTAATATATGAGATTATTTTTAGCAAAATATACAAATGACTTCGAAAAATGAATGAAATTAGATAAAATTCACATCCAACTGCAAAAAACAACATATTTTAAGATATAAAGTTGTACATTTTACTCATAAATATAATGATATAGCACTTAAACTTAATATGTGGGGTTGGTTAGCTTCCACATAGAATGAATATGTTTGAAAATTGACGTAATCCGATGAAAACCAAGCCTATCTCCCATACAAATATATGCTTTCGTATGATTCTTTTCAAATTTTTTGCACAAAAACATAAAGATATCCAATTGAAATTTTGTGCACATAATTCTCTCTATCAATGTAAGAGTTAGTTCGAAAATGAACGTAATTAGATAAATATCACATCTGCCTCCCATATAAAAGTATGATTTCAAGTGAATATTTTCAAAATTTACACATGAAAATATGAAGTTATCAAGCTGAAATTTAATTATTATGAATATATTTAATAAAGAATAATCTAGATTAAAATTGAGCAGAATCGGATAAAAATATCACATACCTCCCATACAAAAGTATAATTTGAAATGATTTTTTTTGCACTTTTCGCTTGAAAATATAAAGTTATTAAGCTGAAATTCGCTGCATACGATCATATATACTAATAAATGATTTAAACAGAAAATAAACATAATCAAGTGAAAACCACACCTGCCTCCCATACAAAAGTATGATTTCAAATGAATATTTTCACACTTTTCGCACGAAAATATAAAGTTATCACGCTGAAACTTGATTATTATAAATATATTTACTAACGAATAAGTCGAATTGGAAATGAGCGCAATCGGATGAAAATATCACATACCTCCCATACAAAAGTATGCTTCCATATGTTTGTTATCACATTTTTTTTGCTCTATATCATAAAGCTATCAAGCTAAAAATTTGACATTTGCGATTATGTTCATTATTGTGAAAAATTTTTGGAAAATGACAGTAATCAGATGATATCCACACCTACCTCCCATACAAAAGTACAATTTCAAATGAGTTTTTTTTTTTGCACTTTTCGCACGAATATATAAAGTTATCAAGCTGAAACTTGGTGCATACAATTATTTATACCCACAAATAATTTAAACTAAAAATAAACATAATCAAGTGAAAACCACACTTATCTCCCATAGAAAAGTATGATTTCAAATGAATATTTTCACAGTTTGTTTACGAAAAAATGAAGTTATCAAACTGAAACTTGGTATGTATGATAAAATTTATTAATAAATAAACCTATTAAAAAATGGGCATTATTGGATAAAATTTTCGACCACCTCCCATACAAAAGTATGATCTAAAAAGTTAAATTTTCATACTTTTCGCACAAAAATATAAATTTATTAAGCTGAAACTTAATAAATATCATATAACTACATAAGATGAATAAAGGAAAGATCTTTTTTGCCATTGCATTTGTAGAATCAGCTGTCGGCTAGGTCTATTGGTACTGCTTGGAAAGTTATAATGCCGAAGATATCGCACTCAGAAGCAACATATGTGTGTCTTACGGCATGACAATCACCTAAAATATATCTAAGTTTGTGATAATGCTTAATTTCGCATTATTAATACATCTCCTCAAAATCTATTGATTCGCATTTGCAAACAATTTATAAAACTGCTAAGTCAAAATCATTAAATTGGCGACGAATAACTCGATTAATTGTACTTTCAAATTTGATAGACTTATTGCTATTGCTATTATGAATATTATTTACACATTTTGAAAAGAGTCAGATGCTGTAATGAACTATCTATCGCATAAAGAGTATGGTACTCATCTTAATTATCTCGTTGACAAATTAATGTTGCGACCATTTGGCATTTAATTGTAGACGCACACTCATATACTCATCATCTTACACCTGATGAGCATACATACTCATTCAGGCTATATGTATGTATCATCGAAAGGAGCAAAACGGCAACTGTTGTCATTAAACGTAATGGTCGTAGTTGTTGTTGTTGTTGTTGTTGATATTACCTTAAATGCAAAGCTTGTTGTCGCTTTTAAACTGTAAATGGATATAAAGCGGCATAGCTGTTGTTACAATTGTTGCCGCTACACTGTTTCGAGTTAATTTTAAAACTTTTTTTTTTTATTTTTTTTTTTTTTGCTTCACTAATATATACATCAATACGCATAACAAGCAAACTAAAATACAAGAAAAACCTACAAGCACATACGAGTACATAAGTATGATATATAATTGCTATTGCAATTGTTATTGTAATTGTGAAAATAAAAGTGTTGCAAAGAGGTTTATTTTTTTGTGGTTTTCACTTGCAAACCAAAATCACATACGCTTTTACTGGCAGTGTAATGAAATATATAGTATATTGTATGATAGTACATAGTAGTGCAAAAATTTCATATTCACATTACTCGTGATTGGAGATGATGAGAGTGTAATTTAATTTGAATGTAATTCACCGAAAATTCAACACACACACACACACACACACACACAACAACAATAACAACGGAAATGAACAAAATGCTTCAAGCAATAAACGCAGTAATAACAAAAAAACAAAAATTACAATAACAAAAAAACACAAACAAACATTATATTGAGCTTATCTAAGCATGCAATTAAATTTAATGTGCACCTCTGCTGGCTGCTGGATATGATTATCATGAACAATTATTCCATAAGCAACATTTGCAGACATTAATTATGCAACAGAGTCAAATAAAATTTTTTATACATGTACTACATATTTGCATAATCTAAAAGAAAGCTTGTCCAGTTTTTTACTTTCTTCAATGAAATATTAAATGCGAAAAAAAAAATAAAACGAAAAACGAACGTGTACAAAATATATAAATTCCTTATGACTTAACAATTACTTAAGCTTTTAGCATGCATTACACTAAATACCCCCCATACGAAATAAAAGAAAAGATCTCAAAATTGACACCCACCGCTTCCGACTCCCTTTAATATTAAGGCTGGCTTCCTAAACGTGTATTCTTCTTCTTATGTGGCCATAACAACCGATGATCGATTTAGGACGAACGAACATCGATTTAGGCGCCAGTCTTCTCTGTTCTTCGCTTGCTGGCGCCAATTGGGTATTCCAAGCGCCGCCAGGTTACCCAACACTTGGTACTTCCAACGGAGGTTTAGTCTTCCTCTTCTTCTGCGTTCTCCAGCGTGTGCCATTCTTCCATTCGCTCGACATGACCTAGCCAGCGCAGCCGCTGGATTTTGATTCGCCCGACTATGTCTATGTCAGCGTACAGCTAATATTGTTCATCGTTGTTCCTTACTCACAACTCGCCAACAACGCAAATAGGTCAAAATATCCTGAGCAGAACTTATATCTCGAAATCTCCAATCATCCTCTCATCCATGGTGGAAATTGTCCAGGCTTCTGCGCCATACATTATGACAGGAATAATGAGGGACTTGTAGAGTATGATTTTCGATCTTCGAGAGAGAGCTCGACTACTCAATTGCTTACTCAGCCCAAAGTAACACCTGTTAGAAAAGTTATCCTATGCATGATTTCCAGGCTGACGTCATTACAATTGTTGATGCTGGTTCCAAGATAGACGAAGTCTTTCACTACCTCGAAAGTGTAATTGTCAACAGTGACGTGTTGTCCAAGATGCCGGGACTCGTTGTTTGCAGACACTATGTACTTCGTCTTGCCCTCGTTCACCGTAAGACCCATTCGACGTGGCTCTCGTTGGAATTCAGAGAATGCTGCACTAACTGCTCGCGAGTTGATACCGATTATGACAATATCGGTATCATGCCAGCAGCATGACGTCTATATGCAAAGTATTAATACGTCTCTAATACGCGCTTGATACTTTGCAGTACTACTACGCGTTTACATTGCTCAAGTTTTGCATCACCAATATTAGCGATGCGCTTATTGCTTTTCTCTGCTCATCCCTAACAGTATCTTTACCTTTAGGATCTTGATACTTCGACGAAGGTTTACAGAGTTGCATTTAGGATTATACTAGATTTTTCGATTGTAAAGCAAGATGCTCCTTAACGAAGTTCCTCCACAAAATTTGCTCCTGGAAACCAAACAACCAATAATTGCCCAGGAATCGCATCTAGAGTGAGAAAACGTATGACCAACCCTTATTAGTGTTTTCCTATTTAACATTTTTCCTGTTCTTACCTACCCTCTATCTCTACCTCTTAAAGGGGCTGCCTTAAAAAATTGCATTTCTCCCGAATATTGACTTTCCTATACTCCATATCCATAATTGATATTTTTTAAAACGAACAAAACAAAATTCACAATTTTTCTCCTCTCAATCATTCTTCATTTCTTTTCATGCAGCTATAACCCACGACAACAACGCATCAAAATGGCAAAATTCAAATTTTGGCTTTTATCAGCATTAACAACATTGGCAACATTAAGCTGTACTGTCGTCATAGCCAAGAAGCAATCCGATGGTGCTATATCCTCCGCTGATTTACCATTGGAGGCGCGTGATAGTTCCACTTCCGTAGAGGAAGAGGACATCATATCGACCAGTTATGTGCTACCGAATCAAATTTTTAACGATGGCAAACCATACTATGCCGGTAAAGATCCCATTTCGGGTCAGCCTGATTTTAATGCAAAGAAACCGGCTGGCATTGAGACGGCTGCAAATGAGGTTGTCGATCCAAAAGAAAAAATCGTACTTAGTAGTTCGTCGCCAAATATTCATGACTTCTTAAATTTGCCGGTGAAGTATTCTTCATCGAAATTTGTTTATCCGCTAGTCTCGAGTTCGTACGCCAATTTGAAATATCAGGGTAGCAATAAGAATTACATCACCAATAAGAAGCCAACATCGGTTGTAGCCTCAGTTACACCATCGCCTGATCACCATTATTTCACTGTACCAACTACGAAACTGACACCAGTGTCACCAACTGCAGCAGGATTTCCCTTTGGCGGTACTTCTACTAGTAGTACTGGTAGTAGTAGTAGTAGCACTTCAACAACGACTACAACTACCACTACAACGTCCAGAAGGCCAGCAACAAATGGAACAACACCTAAATCGACCACACAATCCACGAGTACTTCACAAAATCCAACCAAATACACCACCTTAGCACCGATGCGAAAGCCTATACCGATTTCTACATCAACGCTAGCACCAAAAATCAGTACCACACGCAAAAAATTTATTATAACTAAAAAATATCCTTCGAGCACTGTACACACTAACTCCCCTATACCTGTACGCATGCCCGAACAACGTCAAAATGCCACAGCTGCACCAAAACCAACCTTCACGACGCGGCATCCCACACCGCCGGCCAACATATTCCCCACAGATAGTCCAGCAAGTGCCTCAAATAAATTTGTGCCCAGCACTAGTCAGCCGGTTGCCTTCACTGAGGATCCCGCCGGCTCGCCTGCCTTCAGTCCGATGCCAAGCAGCACAATTGTCCCGACTCTCAATGCAGGCGATGTCTATCAGACTCTTGGGCAGAAGCATCATGAAGCCGGTCAATCCTCAATGTCATTGGCCGACATCTTTAACAGCCTGGCCGAAGAGGAGTCTGCAATTACATCGAACAATCAAGGAGGTCAAGGTTTTGATGCTGAAGGTAATCTCATACAGCCACTTGTACCCTCACAGCCATCACCGTTCGCCACGCAGAAGCAACATCAGCAACAGCGTCCAAAATCGGCCGTCGCTACTACAGCCGTTCCCGCAAGTGGCAATCCACAACAACCCGTTGACCAAAAAGTCAGCTCAAATGGTCAAGAGAATATGAACAATGAATATGTGTCATATCAAGTGCAACAGCCTAATGTAATGCAATATCGCCCAGCACCTGGCACCATAAATAATGTTGTAATTTCACCCGGACAGCATTCGGCTTCATTTGTGCTCGGTAGCCAGCAACAAGTTGGTACTAATGCCTTTGGCACCGTTCAAAAGGAACCATTATTTTCTAAGACGCCATCAGTGCAATATGGTACAGTCATCAGTGAAGACATAAGTACATTAAAACGCCCGGAACAAAACATCAATAATGCTCAGCCTCCAAATGCATACCAACAACCTGCACAGAGGCCAACCGAAGAAACACCAGCACCACCATCACCATACCAACAATTACCCTTAGTTGGTTCGAATATGCGACAGAAACCATCAAATCAGCAACAACAGACTCCACCTGCACCATCACCGCCCTCCACACAATCATCTTATCTACAAGCGCAACAAGATAATAAAAACCTTTCGCCCAATAGTCAAACACAAGACACCAAGGAACTACTGGTATCTACTAACATTCGTTTCCCATCTAACGAGGATCAAGTAGACGAACTACACACAAATCCAGCTTCGAATAGCCCGCCGGCGGCACCACAAGTTAACGGTCACGCTCAACCGTTGAGCTTGCAACAAATACAAAATTCGAATCCCGTAGTATTTCCCAATTCAGAGAGTGAACATTCTAGCCAGACTTCAAATGAATCGCAAAACCAGGAAGATGTCGAAATACAAAAACATCAAGTGCTTACCATGAATCAGCACAAGCAGAAAATAGTAAGTTCTTTATGCGATAAAATTCTGAAAAGCACTTGACCACATATGCATTCTCTTTCAGAATTTCCCTCCAGTTACGAGTGATAGTGCCCCGTCTCAACACATGGAACCACCACCAATTTATCCACCAGCACTAACCAATTCAGTGCATGAAACGAATCGACCACAGACGAATCGTCCACCTTCATTTAAGTACAATGAGTTCACACGAAAACCACTACCCGGAATTACTCGACCCAATCCGGATCGCCATTTGCCTAATATTCTGCCACAATTTCGACCAAACGCCAAAATCTCCAGTGGCCATCAATCAACGAATTTCAATCAAGAACCGGGAAATATACGTATCACTGGTCAGCCACCAATGCGACCAAATCCCTCACCACAATTTTCGCATAGACGCCAGCCATTAATGCATCAGCTGAAACGTTTTCCGGTGAATCGCAACTCGAATTATCCAGCCGGACCACCGCCACCACCGCCGCCGCCATCTACCGAAGCAAATCGTCGTGTCTATCGTCTTCCACCGTATGGAGGTCAGGGAATGCAGTACCTTGAGCGTCCACATTTTCGTCGTCCATTGCCCTATTCGATGCGCCCTACTGGCGGTTATCCTATGGAGAGACACGTTACTGCAAATACAAACACGGAGGCTTATCAAACCCTACCACACCAATCCGTAATGGCCCCGGAACGTTTAGCGGCATTTGAAGAAGATGATCTTGTTATCAACGAGCCTCCACAACCAATGACACCGAGTCAAGAGCACAAGACTGTTGATGAGACAAAACTGGAGCCAGTCGTAACACTACAAATGCTACAAGCACAGAAGAAACCACTCATTCTAGCAACTGAAGACACAGGATCCGGAGAGATACAAGTGCCGTCTGTCGGCGAAACAGAAACAACGCCAACTGAGAGCCTCTACTCACAAAATGGTCTTTATGTTGTATATCCAATGAAGAAGGGTGCTACCAATCAAGATGTGCATGAAGGTGCCGAATCCAAAGACCCTTTGCCCACCATTGCACATATTGAGTCGCCGTCGGGTAGTGAATATCAGAATACACCATTTTCGGTGGTGCGAGATCAACCCCAAGAACCAATACTGATGGTGAAGAGTAAGAAACAGCAGCCGCCACAATCGCAGCAGCAGCCGCAGCAGCATCGTCCGCCCCAGCACAACAACGAACAACAATTAAAAGACAAGTTTCCATATCCCATTGAGAAGCCAGATCCATCGTATTCTGACTTGAATGCAGCCCAACGTTCACCAGGCGTTCTTGTTGCGCCTCGTATCATCAATGGTGGATACATTACAGAAACTCCAATCGCCATAGCCTATACACCAACTGAACCCAATGCCTACAGACGTACCGGACACAAAGAGGACAAGTATTCAAACGTGAACCTAGCATCGTCCGTCATTGGCGAAATACGCCCCGACACGCAAACAGAAGAGGGTGTCAGCAATAACGATGTTGATGTGCGTGGCCAAAATCTGGAGAAAAATTTCATGGCACCATTCTATCCGAGCGTCAGCTTGGGTGCAGTTACCAGTGCACCGACCAACGGTTGGAGCATTTTGCCATCGACCACAGCGAGCAGCATCTACGAAAAGAACAACATCAATCGAGCAGATGTACAGGACGGCGGTGAAGATGCAAACATTGAGAGTGAAAATGCTGAAGGAACTACAAAATCATTTGAAATCGATAGCTTCCAGCCGGAATTACAAAGCGGCTTCAAACCGATCTACCCACCTGGCTATAGAATTGATGGTGAGGAGGATGTTCAGCAGCAAAGGGAGCAACAACCATCAGAGCATCAAAATGATAATATGCCGTTAGCACTGGCAAGTCGTATGGAAAGGCCAAACAGAAACGAGGCAGCCGTAGCTACAAGTACCAGCACATTGAGCCCATCGACGACCTCAACGACATTAATAACTAGCACCACTGAGAGACCACAAGAAATCAGTACCACAACTATGTCCAGTACTAGCACCACGGCTACAAATCCGGTCAGCCCAACACCTACGGAACGTAAGAAGACCAATTTTGAGACCAGTCTGGCAGCTTTACTTTTTGGCGATGACAATGAGGAGGCAAATGATGCAGAGTCTCGCAAGCAGCACTCGACAGCACAGAGTGGACCACGAAATATACCACGTATGGGTCCACGAAATATGAAATTGAGTTGAATCAATCAAATCGCAATAGTCTAGGGTAAATGTAGTCTATAGTCCATTTAGCATCTACTTAGTATTTTATTTGTATACAACTTCTGTGTGCAGAACTAAATCGATTTATATCACTACAAATAATAACACTTTTTATGCTAAATATTCGAGTTTATATCTTGAAGTTGACAACTTCATAAAAATATAAACACAGTCAGCATATACGATAACAATAGACCCCCACACAATGACTTTTGCGAGTCTAATTTGAAAATTCATTGGTTTCTTATTAGACTCCCGAATCGTCTTATTGTACAATTAATTTAATATAAAAAAAAATGTATATGCAAATTTTAATTTAATAAATTGAAGTCAAAGAAAAATAATTGCTAATAAAAAAAAAATCGGCTCAATTTGCATATAAATAATATTTAGAATTCGTTGAATGTATTAATTAAAATGCATTTAGGCAAAGCATATGTATTTTTTAAATAAATAATATAAAATAAAACGAGTTTTTTTTTTTCTAAATTAATGCAAATTCCATCAAGGATGAACAACGCCAGCGAGTCAGCAAATTTTGCTCAAAATGTGATGAATTATTTGACAGTTGTATTGCTGCCAAATAAGAGGATTTCAGTGAAATCCTCAGAAAAATGAAAAAATTTTAAGCCAGAATTTAAAGCCCCTATTACGGATGGCAACTCACCTTGCTTCAGTTGCCTAAGAAGTAACTGGAACATCAAAGTCGTATTGTCGATGACAACCGAAGAAATCAGCTGCTTTGATTTGACACAACTATATAGGGTTGCCATTAGTAAAAGGAGCATAAGAGGTTGATTATTGATAGCAACCAAATTTCGATTGCATTGCCCTTTTGCCAATATGATATTAGTGATGGCAACTAACAATTAAAATCACCAAATTTCAGCTGCTACTGAGTGCTTATATTGGTAATTGCACTTTTGCGGTTAGGTTACGTTAGGTTAGAGCGGCCGGCCTCTCTAATGAGTGAGAGAGAGAGAGAGAGAGAGCGTACATTGGCCAGAATTAGGCTCGTTGTGATACCGTCACACGGATTTTTAGGAGATTGACAATATCGATCTGGGATAGTTGGGCTAGGTCACTCAGATGATAGTGTCTTAGGAATTTTTTTCGATTTTTACATAAAGCGGGGTAGGTACATAGCAGATTTGAGATCGTCTCAAGTTTCTCTTCATCTCTGCAACTTCTGCATCTCACAGCGTGAAGACCTATGAGACAGTGCCCAGTGACCACTCCCACATAGGTCGAGATGTCTACCTTATTAAGATCGGCAAGCTTTCGTGAACGTTTCTTGCTGAGTAGGGGCCACAGCAATTTTGCCATCCTACAGACGTTAATGGTGATAACCTCCAAATTAAGCTTACACGTGGCTATGGGGATCCCTAACCGAGAATTCTCCTGGGTTAGAGACTCATTTGTACCCTGTCTTGCAAGCTCATCGGCTATGCAGTTTCCTCGTATATCCCTGTGCCCGGGTACCCAGCACAGGAGAATATTGTGATGTTCAGCCATCTCGTTAAGAGATTTGCGGCAGTCAAGAATGGTCTTCGATTTCACGAGAAATGAGTCCAGGGCCTTAATTGCAGCTTGGCTATCGCTCAAGATGCAGATATCTCTGCGAGAGACAATGCTCTGTTTGATCCAAGTAAGTGCATTGTGTATCGCTTTAACTTCTACCTGAATCACACTACAGTGGTCAGGCAGGCGGAAAGAAACAAGGCGGTTGCTCTACAGTTTTTTTTTAAAGAGAAAAAGAAGGGAAAATTAAAATGGTTAGGTTAGGTTATAGGGCTGCCCTCTCTCTGAGAGGACACACTTAGGCCAGAAAGTCCCATTGTGATACCACCGCGCTTCTTTTCCATTTCTGTAGTGCGTGTTAAAATTTTAACAGCATTAGAAGGGACCTACTTATATTAGCCGGTTCCGAACGAAAGAACCCATGTGACATCACTTTAACTTAGTTTTGTCACAAAGCTCTTTTAAGAAGCATTTTTGGCAAATTGTTACTACAGGAAAAATTGCCAATTCTTGCCGGCAGGAAAATTAAATTAAATTTTGTTATGCTTCAGACGAGGATTGAACCACGATCTATAGATCAGAAGACCAACGCACTAACTTAGGCATCACCTAAACTCTTTGGTAAATTTTAATAATTCACAATGATAAGTTATATACAACCTAGGAGCCACGTGTTTTGGTTGAAATTGTCTCAATTGGAAGGTGAAAATAAGTTTTGAATTAACAAAAAAAAATTGTTATTTGAAATTTATTTCATACGAGAACATTTAGTTACAAGTGCAGGCGGTAGTTATAATCGATTGGAATTATCACTCAAGTGCCGTCTCATTGACACAACGTTTGCATTCTCTACTTCATCGTCGAAAAATGGTTGCAGTTTTCAGCATGTTTAATAATAATACTAATAATTTTCTAAATTTCACTTCAAATTTGCTTTATATTTACGGCTTTTTACTTTTAATATGGTTTGTTTACATTCATTTTATAGTTGCTAATCTGTCAAAATACTATTTATCGATAACTTTCGGCAACTGACAATAGTTGTTATACATAATGCAATTATTCATTTCGAAGTTTGGTTGCTATCGATAATCGACCTATAAATTATATCTCCACATGGGCATATTCAGGGCAACTTTCTTTTTGGCAATTCAACTGTTTTCGTGTAATATGTTACTGTAGAACATGTTCTGTTTGGTCTATAATTTAACCATGAATCGACTTACAAACGAACAATGCTTGCAGATTATTGAATTTTATTATCAAAATTCGTGCTCGGTTCATTCATTCATTCATTTTATGGTCAGTCTGGGCGACCTTCTGAGGCAGCTATTCGGAATCTTGTGACTAAATTTCGCACCAAATTTACATTATTGGAAATTAAACCACCAACACGCTATATCCGCCAGTGTTGTTGATGACTGTGAATTATCGATTTATGCGTGAGATACCGGGCGATGTGTTGGAGAGAGTATGCCAAAATTGGACCCAGCGTATGAACCATTTGAGGAGCAGTCGCAGTGGTCAACATTTACATGAAATCATCTTTAAACATTGAATTATATAGATCGTTCTATCGACTCAAATAAAAATTTCATATATTTCTCTAAATTGTATGTGTTTTTTTTTTTAATCAAATCCGAAGGCTCTTAAAAAAAATCACCCTGTACATTCTTTTAAGGATGATGAATTGATAAATCTATTTACCATAATAAATCAATGGTAAATAGATGGCGTTCGCCAGAAGCGCTATTAAAAACCCAAAATTTACAGGAGATCGTTTTTTCTATTTTTCTCTGCTTTAGCTTCCAATATCAAAACAAAATTTTACATGTGCTTAGACAATGAACTATCAGACTAAATAAAAAATTTAATTTAAAAGAAATAATTTTTAAGATATTTTTTTAAATTTTACCTACCATTAAAAAGGAAATTATATGATACAAATTTTTTGATTATGTTAATTAGGGATTTTTTCGAAAAACAAGATAAGTTTAAAAAAAAAATCTATTAAAAAAGTATATTTTTCTTCATAATTTTAAAAAGGTAAACATTTCATACACAGTGTTACATACTCGTATCAATAGAAAGGTATTGAAAAGATCATTCACAACAAATATAAATTGCGGTTTCATCGAGAAATTTTGATATAAAAAAAAGTTTTTGGTCAGTTTTCTTCACAAAAATACGATCTATATGACGCAATTTTTAATTTCTTTTTTTTTTTTCATGAGAGTGTCATAGTAGTAGTAAGTAGTAGTGTCATATTCTACAGTTATTTGTGTCAAATATTTCAATACATATTTTTTAATGCATGTTGAACAGATGCGGGTGGATATTATCGGTGGGCCACAAGTTGGCTTAAACCTTGCCACTGTTGAGGTTGTTGTGTTCGCGGTGACTGGTTGGTGATCATGGTTCGCACAATAACACTCACTTTTTATATTTTTTATATTGTTTAAATTTTGAGGTTTTTATTCGTATATTTGTATATTGTTTTGTTGTTTAATTACTTACGTTTTATTTATGAATTCAACACACTATTGCACTTATATTTTAAAAACAAGATTTAATTATATTATAAGCAAAAAAATATAAGATTAATTACAGCGCGAACTGCCTGGCTTGCATATAAGGAATTAAACTTCACAATAATAAGTAATATAAACAAAAAGTGATGAGAAAGAGTAAAGAAAAATAGAGTACGGGAGAGAGATAGAGAGAATGAAAGCGAAAAAAAAAAATAGCGGGACGAAATAGAATAGGGTTGCAAACTTTATGCGGGCAGTGCGTGACACACGTCTTCTCGCGTAGACACATGTCCATAAAGATTATGGACATTGAGATAATTCTGTTATTTTTAACACGCTTTTATTAGCTTCACTCTGTATGTATGATATTTTTTATTTTGAATAAAAAGAAAAGAAACTTGAAATATTTTTAAATATCTGTTTTTTAATGCACGTGGGAAAGTGTAAGAAGAAAAGGAAATCTAAAATCGTCAATCACTATTTTTAACGCATGTAATTTCTCCGTAAATCCCATATTAATCACTAAATATACCTTTATTGCTTTACTTGTGCCCGCTACATTATCAAACAGCTAACAACAAGCCGCAGAGTTCCCGTACAAAGCATTTCCGTATTCTGATGGGATGAATGGACCTAGGTCGACAACGTCGTCGAGTGCTTCCGAGACGTAGATCCGTCCATTCTCTAGGTGTATTTCTTGTTGCTGCAATTCATTCATCTCAATCATTAATCGCTAGAAATTATTAATTATTTTAGCACTACGTTTCCTTTGAAACCTGTAACATAAATTTCTTCATTACGTATTCCACTGTTTGATTTCAATTTGATATTGTTTTCCCTAATGCTAAATTTATAAACGCTCAAACGCATTGCTTACACCAGCAAAACACTTCGGTATTAAAATGCCGATAAAAACATTATTCCAGACAAGTTCACTACAGTTGGTTGTTTGTATGGATTTCTATTGAAATAAACAAGTGAAGGCAATCATTCAATATTCTTTGTCAATATTCTTTGGTATGATTGGCAAAGTAACAAAAAATTGTTCTAAAATCAAAGCAGTAATTATATTACCATTCAAATATCGTTTGTTCTATTTAGTAGCATTTCTGGTTGCATACTTTTAGGCAGTGTTCAAAATGTAAATCACGTAAAATTTGTATATTTTATATGAATTTTTCAGAAAAAATTTGATTATCGAGTGGAGTAGAGGTGGAATATTTATAAAATAATAGATACATTTTTGAATTTCAATAATTTGTGAAATAAAAATAAACCACAGTCATCACATAGTTTGAAATAATTTTATATTTATTTTTTTTTCTCTCTCATTTTGAAATTTCAATATAATATATGTATGTGTATATAATTATTTATTAATAATTCATTTCTATACATCTATACAATACACAATAATATACATTTGTAATACATCATTTTTTCTTTCAATCAATAGATAAAAGTTTCAACTTTTAATACACTCACTACAATATAAAGAGAAAAACACAACGTATGTATTCTCAAGTTTAACGTAATGATGTACATAAGTGTATAATAAGAAGATGTTAAATACTAATGAGGATGACATTAGATTATATTGCCTGTTGATGATGATGATGATGATAATGATGTTGATGATGATGATGATGTTTAGTTTATGAAAAATGTATAAAACAAACATAGTTGGCAACGATGAGATTATGAGAGTACTAGTGGTACAAGATTGTATGAATTACAAATTATTCATATAATAATAATTGTAAATGGCATGGAAGCATAAGTAATACGTATGTAATATGCATAATAGTAGTAAGTAGTATGTATGTAAATATACTAAATAATAGGTACATACAATGATACCAACAAAGAAAAAAAATATTATGAATAATTATCATAATTAACTTTAGTATACATAGTTAGAGAGATGAGGTTACTAAAATGGATGTGATATGATGTATTACTACACTGTTTGTTGTACAATATAAAAATTAAAAAAAGGCAAAATGAACAATTTTAAACAAAAATAGACACTTATACTTATTAATTTCGATTTGATGATAAATACTTAGCAACACTTTGTTTAAAAAGTTCATTGTAATATGTGTGTGTGTGTGTGTATATATAATTTATGAATTTATAATATATTGTTTTGGCAACGTATGCATACAAAATTTTATATATACTAGTACAATACTATAAGTAATCTAATCGTATATAATATTTTTAAATTTTGGTTTTTTTTGTGACTTTAATTTTAGCTTTTTGAAAAACAATATTTTTTTTCTTTTGTAATGGACGACATAATTTTCTTTAATAAAGTTTCTTTGAGTTAATGTTTTTTTTTTTTACTATAGCATCTTCTATACTAAAATGCTTCTATATAAAATTCTTATTTACTACCAATACATTTACATTTACACAATTATTCATCTATAAAATATGTGATAATTTTTTCAAGAAAAATAAAATACGAAAATCTAATTGCAGTTCGTTTTAAAATATTATTATTTCGGTGTCTTGTATGTCACAGAAAATAACGGCAAACACATATCGATAAGAGGAGAGGCTTTATAGGAACAGGGATGATATAATTATTATTGTGGAGTACAGAGGAGTTTATTATTACGCAAAAACAAAAAAAAAACGTAAAATTGTCTCTTTCGTTTAAGGCAATGTTGATAATTTTGCCGCTGTAGTTACTATTATTGCATTTAAAAATAATTGAAATGTTCACATATTACCCCATCAGTATTTAGAGCCAATTTATTTACATTTACATTTATTTATTTATAATTATTATTTTTGTAAAATTTATTTGCTTTCTTTCAGTCTTTCAGCTTTACTTTTTTTATTTATTTTTTATTTTTTATTTTTATTATTATTTTTTTTTTTATTAATATATATTATTTTATTTTTTACAATTAAACTTGATAACCAATACTTACTAATTTATCGATGAAAAAGTTTTTAGACTAACAATCGAATTATGTAAAACACGACGAGATGAGTCACTTTGATTTGCCTTTTATTCCATAATTCAGCAGTAAATAGTAAATAGAAAACATGACATATCCCCATATTAAAAGATAAAGTAACATTGAGTTTAAGTGATGCTACATTCTCTCGTTTGATAGTTGCATCTTTCTTCTCTTTAGAAGGCTGCTTTCTACTCAGCTGACTGTCGCTATGATAAGGTAGTGTGCTGATGGTTCCATATGTAATCCATTACTTAAGAAACATCTCATTTATTCCGTTTAAACAGTGCTCTGAATCTTCAATATTGGATCAAGCAACAACAAATGTGCTAACTTTGACATATTCGCTAAGTTTAGTGCTACCAATTATTTTCGCTTTTTCTCCTGTATATTTTTCTATACATCGATTTTTTTTTTTTTTTTATTTATACGCCAAAAATAAAGTAAAAAATCTGCAACACACATTTTCCACTAATTTTGAAACATTCACAAATTAAATAATTAAAAATATAAAATCAAATCAACTCTGCTTAGGAAACTTAGCACCTATTATTGGCACAAAGATAGCGAGCTGTCGAATAAAACACAGCTAAGGAGAGTTTGTAGTTCTCCCAAACAAATTCCCGAATTATTTACGGGCGTAATTACTTGGGATGGATATCGTGAACAAATGTTCAGCATCATTGGTGTCCATATGGCCACGTTTAAACTCAACAACCCCCAATAAATGGACGTTATATGTGCACAAGATTCATTACAATACTTTTCAAGACATTGCTGAGCTTAAACGATATTTTTTCGTCCAAAAAATCAGTCTCTAATTACTAATTTCTTTAATTATTTTGCAAATTGACTAAAGTAGCATCACTCAAATCAATATAACTTTATAAATAATGGAAAAATATTTGAAATTTCAATTTTTTTATCTATTAAAAATTGCTAATCATTTCGAATTTTTGAATTTTTCCAAAAAAAAAACATCTCCTTTTTATTATTTAGTCACGGAACTTTTTGATCGATGTATTTAAAAACGATATGCATATGCTGAAATATGTTGTAATTGCACTGTATAAATTGCTAAAAAAAAAATCAACTAAAATGAAAAAAAAAACACAAAGAGAATAAAAACAAACAAAAAAAATGCATAAATTTAAAATATTCTTTGATTTTATTTCACTTCTTAAACTTCAAGTACTGATATAATAATAATATAATAATAATTAACTTATGCGCAAAAGAAATAAAGTAATTAATATAAAATAATTATAAATAAATAAAATAGTCTCGTCGTTAAACAACAAACTTGAATTAATTAATGCTCATCAAAACATAGTTAGAAGATATAATTAATTGTTAAATTGTTCAAAAACAACAGAAGAAAAAAAAAAGAAATTCTTTCTTATTCTTATTTATAATTCATTGTTATTACTCTTTATATTTATGTATATGTTTTAATTAGATTGCTGTATAGCAATGATTTCATGTTTTTTTCTTTTCTATTTTCTGTTGCAAACACATATGTAACTATACAAGTCTTACAACCTCATTACGATTTAGTTTTTTTTTTCTTTCATTTTTTTTTTTAAGTCATATACATATGAATATTGTTTATTTGTTTGTTTATACACAATAATTATTGCATTTGCCATTTTTATTTTGCTTTTCTTTCATTTTTTTTTACTACTAATTGATTTTAGTTACTTTTCATCATCATCTTGTTTATGTTATTACATCAATTATTTATATATACAATTAAAATAATATTAAAGTTTGTAATAATATTGAAAAATATAAATAAATTAATGCATTTATAGCTTTGCCATTGGGAGTATACCAGATCGTTGTATTTTTCTTCTGTTTCTTCTTGTTGTTGTTGGTGTAGTTGTTGTGTGTGTGTGTACAAAAAACAAAAACACAAAAAATGATAAATAATAATTTCATTTGTTCATAATACAATACAAAATACGCTTAAACAACTACATATATATATATATTTAATGAAAGACTAGGAAGTATGACAAAAATAAAAAAAAAAAAAATTATAACAAAAATGATCAACTAAAACAACAATAAATGAAAATGAAAATTAATCCAAAAAAAAAAAAAAATATTAATAATAAAGCAACAAATATACAGTTTTACTTTCTGTTGGTTTAAATTTGCACGTTAAACAGGTTCGTTCAAAATAATATTTCATATGTATATATAGAGGGTATGGTGGCGTTTGGTATATGGGATATTACAGTACATAGAAATATTTCAAATTATTGCTTAAAAAATTAATTTACAATCATTCTATTTCTCTTTCGATTCTATCAATTAAATGTCAATTTATTTAATTTTAAAAGAATTTTCAGAAATTGAATATAACCACAGAAATATGTGTTTATATAATTTGGCTTATAATTTTATGTAGTTTTAGTTTATCGCAATAATGTGTTAATTTTTTGTTAATAACTAAAATTAAATTTTACAAAATATCTTTTTCTTTTCCACATTATATTTACAAGTCTAATTTTTTTTTATACATATAAACAAAAGAATTTGAAATCATATGGAAAAAAAAAACAAAATTAATAATAATACACAATAATGGACATAGTATATTTAATAGAGATACGAGTATAGTAGTTAAGTAATATTTTATACAGAGAAAAATAAATGTTTAGGAGCTTTATTTCTAACTGTTAAAATACTATTTTTGGCCGTCCAAATTAATTTTCAAACATATTTATTCAATATATATTTATTTCGAATGAAAAAAAAAAAACAAAACAAAATCAAAATGACACTTCGATGTCGGAAAAACAAAAAAATTCAAGAACGTAGTTAGTATTTTTGCGACAGCATTTTTCGCCCCACCCCCCCAAGTACATAAGTAAAAATATTAAAACTAATAACAAAATAGTAGCAAATTTTAAGTCTACTTTCGGTAAATAAATAATAATAAGAATTACGTTCATTCAAATGGTGAGTGAAATTAACAAATGCAATTTATATAAAAAAAAAAAAAAGAAAATCAAAATTTGTGAATTTTTTTTTTTTACGAAGACACACATATATTAACCACAGAGGAAAAATAGTTACTATAAAACGAAGAAAAACCAAAAAGTAAATGTTTTGAAAACCAGCAAATTTTCTAAAACTCTATTTAATACACAACTAAAATTAATCATAATTACACGTTTTTATTTTTTTATTTTCTTTGCGCAAACAGACAGCAACAGTACTGTCTCAATTCTTAACCTGTGGTTTTCGTATTAACAGCTGCGGTGGGTGTAGTAGTTGCAGTTGTAGCAGCATTATGCGCTTGCTGTGATTGTTGTTGTTGTTGTTGTTGTTGTTGATTGTGATGTTGAGCATGGTGATGATGATAATGATGCTGATGATGTTGCTGTAGTTGTTGTTGCTGCTGCTGCTGCTGTTTCGCCTGCTGCTGCTGCAGTTGTTGTTGCTTCAATTTATCAAATATTTGCAACTTTGATTTGACTGCACCTTCGCATACCATCAATCGCTGCTGTGTCGGCTTCTTATCCAAATCGAAACAGAACGCCTCATAATCGGAATTGATGGCTGCATGTCGTTTAAAATTGGAATATCGTCGTGTCTCGTACGATAAATAATTCGAACCCAGTGCTGAAGCGGCAACAGCAGCCTTTAGTGATGATGAGGACGATGCAGTAGCACCACCACCAGAGGCTGTCGATTGTGCAGCACTACCTCCACCACCACCACCACTTCGATGAAAGGGTGGTGGTGGCGTTGTATCAGGTACCTGACGCTTACGCTCGAAATACTCAACAATTTTAGCTATTTGTGCCGAACATGTATTTGGTATTGCAGTGAACGAACGATCGTCCCACAATAGGGAATCGGAACCCGCAAGACTGCTAATGTCATCCGAACTGTCCGTGTATATGGACGATGTACGATTCTTGCAATACAACAATTGATTCGCCGCAAATGGACTACGTTGCATCAGCGAGTGTATCTCCGAATCGAGTGCCAGACGATTAATGATCTCCATATCGATCGAAGATGTCTTTGTGGCGGATGCAGCAATATTCGGATCGGTGTTATTGCTCAGCAAATGATGATGGCAAGTGTAACGACGATGCGGTCTGGTTGCATCGGGCAACTCGAGATCGTCGAGCGATCGTAGAGCGGCTGCATTTGATATGGATGTAGCGGACGAATTGTTACCGGTTGTTGTATCGTCGATCAGCAATACCGATGATGAGGTCGACGATGAATCGTTCAGCAGTTGTTGCTGCTGTTGTTGTTGTTTTTGTGAAGCAGACGATGCATAGTAGCAACAACGACACAAACTGGCCAATTTATCACTACACGGAAGAGAGAGAGAGAGAGAGAGCAAAAATTATTTCATCATAGAATCCACAAAGCAAACTCGAAGTGAACTTACTTAATTTCACCATTGGCACTTGTATCCAACATCAACTGCGATTTTAGCTTCTCAAAACAGCAATTGCTGCCACAGCCAAAACTAAGCGATGACAAACCGTTGAGCTGCCTATATGTGCTGGTCATCGCCGTATCCGATTCCTCATTGAAACACGAATAGAAACCACTTTCGATGGAATCTCTTCGCGTTAATGTGCTCTTCGTCGGCAGCAGATCACACGGTTTGATCTCGTGCAGCTCAAAGTCGGTACACGACGACACAGATGCAGGTGTTGCCAGCTGAGACGCTAAAGCTGGTGATGCTGCAATCGAATCGCAATTCAATAATTCTTTGGACTTTCTCAACTCGGCACAACAGTCCTCAGATGAGTTCGAATCGACGGCGGCGCGACTGGATGCCGCCATCGGTTTGACTGCAGCTGAGGTTATTAGATCATCCGTTTTTGCGCTCTGCCCGGTGCCACGAAAAAGCGGATGTGTAAAGAGCGAATTGGCACGATATTTCCGTGTTGTTGGTGCTGTAGTGTGCGCTGGTCTATCTGCCGAATCGTCACTGCTTGATTCGGCGTCAGCACAATTGCCGCCACCATCACCATCTTGTTCGGCATCCGAGGCGCAATCATCGCAATCGTCATCGTCTTCTGGTGCCGCCGCAGCATTGCAACGACGTGGCGGCAATGTTGGTGACAGTTTCAGTTCGACCGTACTGAACTTTCGCGTCAATTGTGGCGACGTAGGCAAACTTTTCGGTTCGCTTGGTATGGTAGGAGCGGCAACCAGACCAGCGACTGTTGCTGCATCGACGCCCAGACCGACACCAGCACCAATACCTCCTCCACCCTCCGCAGCCAAGGCATTCTTCTGCTGCAAAGCTGCCAATTCTTTGAAAAATGGAGCAGTCATTTCAAAGCATGAGCTAAATAAATCACCCACGCCAGCTGCATACTGCTTCGGATTGGCACCCAATATCTTCTTGACGCCGCGAAGTTGTGCCAGCGCCGTGAACGGATTGGTCTTGACACCGTTGTGATCCGTACGTATCGGTTTGTATTGTGGATCTTTCAGACACATTGTTTCGGCGACTTTGCGTAGCGTTAGCACTGCCACCACAGGTGCCTCCACCTGTGGATAAACCATTTCCACTATTTTCTCGATTGAAGGTGGTGGGGTCGGCGAATGCGTCGACGATCGTTGACGTTGCATCTGATGACAGCGCGCTTTATCGCTTGGCGTCGTGTGCAATGGGAAGTGAATAATATTTTCGCTCATCGAGCGTCTATGCTGTTGGCGCAGCAATTCAGCTTCCAGTTTCTTTGTGGCTCTGCGCACGCGGGTCTTCAAAACACGTTCCTCGAACTCATCATAGCCCGCCGAACCATTCGGCGTCGATGGCATTGCTGTTGACGACGACGACAACTCTAAAGTAGTATTTGCACTCTTCGCACATCCACCTTCATTCTCACGTGCATGGCACGATGGTGCCGTGCATGCTGTAACTGGTGGTGGTACATCGTCACAAATGGAATTTTTCTTCGATCCACAGCCATGCGCTAGAGCACTATTCTCATAGCACTGTCGTGTGCAACCATTTTTATGCGATGATGATGCTGATGCTGATGTTGCTGCTGATGCTGATGCAATTTCTTCCTTCATTTTTAATGTTGGTGATGATGTTGTTTGGATTTGATTCTCCGAATCGCTGCCGCTTAATGAACAATTCAATTCCAGGGAACTAAGTGGGCTTGTATTGGAACTAATATTAGCACCGCCATCTTGTTGAAATTTCTCCGTGAGCAATGTTAATTTTTTTGCCGCTTCATGGAACGTAGGTCTATTTTTGGGATCATACTGTTTTGAGAATAGAAATAGACATTTATTTAAACAACTAGTCCCTCAAACGACTGACTCTCATTCTACTTACGATACAACAATAAAAAGCCAGTCTTAAAAATACAGGAGGTGTATCCATCGGACACAATTCAACAAAAGCCAAATAGTCCAAACCAAACGAATCGGTGCGTGGCATTATATCCGGGTCAGCCTCAATGCGTGCAATGATCTCGCACTGTATGATGCCGAAGGAAAAAATGTCACTTGTTTGATCATACCATTGACCCTTTAGGCACTCAGGGCTCACCCAATATGGTGAGCCGACGGTGTCAAGGCGTGTTTTACCACTAAAAAGAAGAGAGAAAAATAGTACCGGCACCATTTCACCAATTAATCTCATTGATCACTTACTGTTTATCGGGAATTTTTGCTGCCAAACCGAAATCACCAATAACCGACTCAAACTGATCATCAGATAATTTACGTATTAATACATTCTGTTAAGAAAAAATTGTATATATTAATTTTCAAATTATCTGTTGTCGCAACTATGCACTACCACTCACTCACCTTGCTTGTCAAATCTCTGTGAAATATGCCCGCATCATGAACGTATGCCATTCCACGCGCTATTCCAAGCGCCAGTCTTAATTTCATTGCAGCCGCTAGTGCTACTTCTTTATTGGCGAGTAATTGCTCCAATGAGCCGCCATTTATATATTCGGTCAGTGCATGCAATTGTCCCTCTTGAACGCAGACACCCATAAAACTATAAAGACACAATAATAAAAGTGAAAGGGAAATTTAATACATGTGGAAGATGATTGAGTAAAATTGATTAAAAAGATTATTTAAGATATTTGATTGCTGGATAATGGATAAGAGCAATAAGCATATAATGCTATAATAATTTGCATAACATTACTATGCCAAAGAAAATATCTACTGGACAGCATGTCAATATTGATAATTTTTACTAGTATTGAAAAATAATACACCTTCATACAATATGCTTCATATGCTGACATTTTAATATGAATGACAGAGCCTAAAAATATGTCCTTGTGCTACACCTCCGACATATGAAAATATTGTTTTCAACAATTGTGACGTCACACGCTATTAAGTGCGTGGCGTGACGTCGCCGAAGAAATCGTTTTAGACGAATATTGGGCAAGAGCTTACCGATACCAGCTCACATCTTCGCATCCACCCTATTATCCATATTTAATACAGCGCCGAAGCCTATAAGGCCACTCAACCATTCATGGGAAGGTGGTCCAGAGTTACCAACACCTGCCTTAATGACCTCAAGTTGCGGGGGCCGTGTTCAACAGAACATGTCCTCTAAAACTGATCACAACTTGTAGTCAAGCGGATTAAGATCTGGGCTGCCAAGTCATTGTTGTGTTGTTTTGGCTCTATGAGCGGAAGCAGTTTTGTTGAAATGTCTATGGTTTGTTTTGGAATCCCTAGCACCAGTTTGCTGGCTGACAATGCATACAACCTATTAACCTGTTTATTAAAATGTTCCTCACCATATTTGCCTTTTGAAAGCCCAAAGTAGCAAATTCTGTGTAATGATAAGGCAGACGTTCTCGACGGTTCTCTATATCCATTTCAAGATCTAGAATTTTTTAAATCGTCGACAGGATTTCGATTGAATCGCGACCTCACGGCATTGATACCCTACGGCGTCCGGATCCGCGCGAGTTCTTCTAAGTAATTTTTTCTGTTGACAAACATTTTGAGTAATTCACCAAATCGTATTTTTTGGAAGACTTCAAAATGTTGGACGCACTAACCAGTGTGCTACGGCACGGATATTTTCAGTCTATTGTGAGTTAATGCTGGACAATGGCGTAGGATATGCTCGGGTATTTCGTCGTCTTCCAAGCAAAGGTGACAAATTGACTTGTCAGATAGATCCAATTTATACAGGTGATATCGAAGGATGTGGGTGCCGTAGCTCAATGGTTAGAGTGTTGACCTTCTGATCTGTAGATTGCGTGGGTTCAAACCTCGGCTGAAGCATAACAAATATAATATGGAAGATTTTCCTTTCGAACGGTACCCATCTGTCGGCAAGCAATTGGCAATTCTTCCGGCAGTAACAATTTGCCATGGAAAAAACTTCTAAAAGAACTCTGTGACAAAGCTCCCAAAAATGTCGCAAAAAGTTTGTGCCGTTCGGAACTGGCTAGAATATGTAGGTTCTTTCAAATACTGCTCAAAATTTAACACGCACAACAGTAATGGAAGAGAATCTCGGCCAAAGAGCCCTTTGGGACTATTTAAGTGCCACATATTTATTTATTCTTATATCGGAGGATGTAATAGATTGCTAGGCAGGTTTACTATAAACTGTACTTAGTTGGAGGATGTTATTCCAGGAGTTTTAACGATTTTTTTGCCCAGTCTTTAAGAAGTGAGCGGGTGGAAGGCTATGAAATCCCGAAAGACAGTCCTGGATCGATATAATGAAATGCAAAACCCATTCTGACTAACTAACGTCTGAAACTCCAGCCCAAGGTTACAGGTTAAACTCCCAATTTGAGTCTTTTCAAGAGTGCCCCTCAAAAAAATGTGTATATATTTTTTCTGTTCGAAATGTGCACACACTTTATGAGTGACAATAAAATATTGTCTCATTATAAAACATAATATGTCTATAACAACTGTTTGCCCTAATCACATGAGCTCTGGTGATAAATTAATAATTGAAAATAAAAATAAAAATAATAAAATTCCAACAATAATACATAGAAATATGTTATCAGTGAAGCACGCGTATACGTCAAGCTTAAAGATAGGAAAAACACGGGGAAAAAACACACACACACACACAAAAAAGTATACACTAACACCTGCCGGTGCAAATATAGTACAATATGAAACCAAGCAAACCAAAGTTATAGACAATCGACGATAACTATGACGATTTCATAACAACTTTCGAATACGAAATTTGTTTGAAAGATTTAAAAACTTTTGTATGCTCAATCTGAGGGAAACCGAACCCTGAATTCTCTTTACGATTTGTCTGAAAGAATTTTCAACGATTTCACAAAAAATTCCAATCTTTTGATTTGTTAGGTTGGGTTGCACCTTTCATATGTAGAGTACACCCCACTTCATATTGCAATAATATGTGCCTTGTGCACATAACTAACTATATCTCATAATAATAAACCGTTCCTCCTTATTAATTATTAATGTATTTTCTTGCACTTGACTTTATAATATTATTATTTATTATTTCCATTTTTATAAAAAATTATTATATTTTTCTTTTTCTTTCATCAACTTGTTTATTGCCATACACACCAAGTGACTATTATTTCACACATCCATTCATATGCGCCTAAGCTATACTAATACCATATGATGTTTATGTATATGTTCACATTTTGCATTTAACCGTTAGTTAATGCCGTTTCCAAGCATGATTAATTGATTTTCATCATCAGAGAGATGATGAGAAAATTGCATAGCCCCAGTGAATTTAGTGAACGCATGCACGCACACATATGCAGCATTAATGCGAAAAGTTTTTATTGTTCATTAAGTTTTTTTTTTGTTGTTTTTGCAAAATGTAATGTGATAAGGGCATCGTAAAAACTTTTGTAAAAAAAACAAAAAAAAACAAAAAAAAAATCTATTAAGTATATATGTGCTCAAAAAGTTTCCGGAAATTTCAGATTTAAATTTCAGAAGTTGACACAAAATCACTTTTTCAATATCAGGTTGGTTAACTGTTTCTGGCGACTAGGTCGAATTTTATTTAATAATAAATGGCTGCTGTGATATATAGTATTTCCCCAATAGGGCTCATGTGACATGTGACAGCTTATAGAGGTCACACTTGTTTTTTAATTTATGACATTTAATGTTTTTTGTGTTCAGTAAAATTTATCATATCATCATGAAAAAATTCACGTTATAACAACGTTTAGAAATTGTCCAAAAATTTTTAAGAACGCAGAAGGGCGTTCCATTACTGTGAATGATCGATTTTTAATTACCGCAAATTGATGAAATCAAGTCGGACGAAGGCGCAACTTGCCATACAGCCGACGTTACGAAGGATCTTTTGCGTGAAAAATGCGGTAATTCGATAATTTCAAGAAATCGCCTCAACAACTGGCCACCAAGATCGTGTGATTTAACGCCACTGGACTATTTTCTGCGAGGTTATGTTAAATCACAGGTTAGCGTCAACCAACCCAAAATTATTGACGAGCTTGAAGCAACTATTCGAGCCACAAAAGCTACCATACAACCCGAAATGCTACATAGAGCGACCAGATAAGCCACGGCAATAAGAGCCGTAATGGCCATATTTGAACGAAACTTTATATCCCTAAAGTGTATTGATCAAACAAATACAGACTTACGATCATTGAAAAAGTGATATTTTTTAAAAAAGTGACATTTTAAACTTACATTATTTTACAATTTTTTGGATTGGTCAGTACAAAAAAATGAAACAAAGGGAAAATTCAATCTTTTCTTACTATTTTGCTTTAATAATGGTAAAAATGCAAGCCAGAAGGTTGAAATTGTGTTTCTGAAACCGGTAATGCCACAGTCAATTACACGCGAAGAACATTCTTTTGTTTTTGCTCCACTATTTTTGATATTAAATGCACTTCCTAGGGAGGCCCGTCGCCAAACTTATCATTAAAATTGTGGAAATTATCGAAATAAGTAGACCAGCATGTTAATAATCGTAGCATCGCACAAAAGTCAGAATTGGTCAGCAGCAAAGGAGTTCTCTTGTATCCTTATATCAGTACAAGGCCAGGCCACCCACGTCTTTTAAGAGCATGGTTGGAAAGTTCTGATGCATCCACAACTCAATTCTTGACCAGACGCTTAGGGATTATCATATTTTTTATCATTGCAAAAGATCCTTAGGGTCAAGAAATTGGAAACTCGGAAACTGGGTACAAAATGTTCCAAGGGGTAAGAGAATATTAAAAATTCAAGACTCAAAAATCGTAGATTGCCAATTATCAAACTTGTTGATATTACCATAATATTGTTTGGGTTGGAAGAAATTGGAAACGCGGAAACGGGGTATAAAATGTTCAAGAGGTCAGCGAATATTAAAAATTCAATACTCAAAAATCGTAGATTTAGCAATTATCAAACTTATTGACATTACCGTAATATTGTTTGCGTCGATTTAATCGTTTTTAAAAAGACCAATTCGCTTCGCTTCCCTTTTGGTTCCAAAAAGACTTAATTTTCTCGGAAAAGAGAGGCATGTGAACATACGTTTGCTCCAAAAAAAAAAGTCGTGTTTAGGATCATGTGACTTCCGACTATTTAATAAACTGAAAATATCGTTCCAAAAGCACCGTTTCTAGCCCACAAAAGAGATATACTGTGAATCTATGAGTGATGTGTGAAAGTCGTGGCGTAAAAGGACTATTGGAATTGTTTCAATGATTGGAAAAAATACAGGCGAAACTGTATTGCATTCCAAGGGCATTATTTCGAAGGTAAGGGGGAATAAATAAAAAAAAAATATTTATACATCAGCTGAATTTTATTCAAAATTTGCAGAAACTTTTTGATCACAGTAGTTATTTTTAATTTATTATTTTATAATTTTTTTTTTTTTTTTATTTACTATAATAATTATAATATAAATTAAAAACAAAACAAAAAATATTGTATTTATTTAATTATTGCTAATAAATAAAAAAAAAACGTTCAACATCCTTATCACATCTGCGTACCTACATACATTACGATCAACCTTCATACAAAAGGCGTTCATTTTGCGTACATGATTTTGAAGAAAGAAATAATATAATATAATATATAATTTAAAAGCTCACAATACTTAATAATTAAAATAAATTATAAAACCGCAAATAGTAATTAAAATTTGATTTCAATTTAATGTGTTCATTCCATGTGCACGTGCACAGCAAATTGATGGCAGATAGAAATTCATTCGAAAGCAGCGGAAATCAGTTAAAAATTCAAATAAGTAGTATGTGCTGAAAGCATAAATTGCCCACCATATATATACTTACAAACGTATAACATACAAATATTTCTATTCTTCCATTCTAGCACTATACACATTTTGATTAGCACATTAACCCATCCAACACCTCCATTCCTCCCTCGGAAATATCATATCGTAAAAAGGCAAACAAATAAAAATCATAAATAATCATATTTGACTATTTTATGAGTTCATACTCCATTCTATTTCATGGTAATCAACCAGACATTTATTGACTCTTTTTATTTAATTTTTTTTTTTTGTTTTAACATACTCGTGCGCACATGAGCCGAATTCATTTGTTAGTGTATTCATACAATAGATTATGCGAATTATTAAATCATATTTTTACGAGTGTATTTAAAAAAAAAACGAAGCAAGAAACCAAACCCATACTTCTCTAATGTGTAACCAACAATAATAGAACTTTCTTTAGATCAGCCATAAAATTGTATGTGGATCGTTAAAATCATTACAACAAGTACTATAATTTTTTTTAATATGATCATTTGTATTGTATTGGCTTTATGTGAAAATGAAATGTGCATATAATTTGAATAAAATTATCCATTAATGTTAATACAAGTAGCTTTGGCGCCGCCAATAACAAATCCAATTTTCACACCTATTGTGAGTTAAAAAGAGAAGACATTCGTGAGTCCCACGCAAATATGTACAACGATTGTTATTTGCTTATTGCGATTATCGATAAATAATTTGTTTAATTTCACTTGTGCGATATAATAAAAATTTTATGGTTTTTATTATCTCATTTTAGCATAATGTATAGGCCATAACCAGCTGGCCAGCTCTCGTATGCAGTTATTTGAAGAAAAAAGTATAGATTTGTGCTTGAGTTAAGACAAAACATATGGAAATAGATCAAAGAGAAGTTTTAAAGCAATTTTCTTGTGCTTAGAACTGAGAAGATGACTCCAAAATCAGGGGGTGCCACATCCAAAAAAGTCAAAGATATTTTAAAGCAGTGCTTAGAAACGAGAAGATGGCTCCAAAAAGTCAGACGGTGCCAAATCCAATGACTACGGTAACTCCAAAGCTTTTTGCCATCAAAATTGCCATGAGTTGTTTGAAACATCGGCACTCAAGACCCTTGTAAACCCTATCAGACCTTCTAAAATTATCAATGAGTGTAAGACGAAATTGAATAGCGTTTCGAAATGAATTATACTGCATCATTTATAGATTTAAACTTTTTGCGATATCGCATGGAATAAATTGGTCCATCGCTTGACCAATGAAAGACACTCAGGGGCCCTTGTAAACTCTATCAAGCCTTCCAAGATGATCAGTGAGTGAGTTAGCTGAAGCTGAAGCAGCGTTGCGAAATGAAATAAACTGCATAAAAAAATATTGCGATATCGCAGGTAATGAATAGGCCCAACACTTGGGCAATAAATGCTCTGCCGGATCGGGTTGTTGTTGTTGTTGTTGTAGCAGCAAAAATACGAAAATGCATTGTTTTGTACCGGTCCAAAGCATTTCTGTATTCTGATGAAGTAAATGGACCTTGGTTGACCACGTGGTCGAGTGCTCCCGGGATGTAAACCCGTCCATTCGTGGGAAGCTGCCGGTCTGGGTCTATGGGTCCGGTATCAGCTTTACATCATTCATGCAATGGTTCAACGAATTTGGGGATTCTATTAATAGGGATGGTCTGAGCTCGCTTCAGACTACTTTATGAAAGCTTCTCATACAAGACTAACGAAAATTCTCCAACAATTGAGAAGGAAGAATTTCACGATATTGAAAGCGGTTCATCACAAGTCATAATACAGGGGGACATCTCATGCCCACTATGGGTATCACCAGAAATCCCATTTGCCAATTTTTCCTCAAAGATTATTATTCAGCTAATGCGAAAACAATGTTGAGATTGTTGAGCTGAGATGTCATGAGTACGAGTGAATTGAAAGCTTTTCCAGAACTTTTTGGATTTTTCAAGAAGGAGAAGAAGAAACAAAGAACAGTTTGAAGTAGAATGGCGTAATTTTCTCGTCCCTACCCTTTACTTTCTTCCATTTCATCTCCAGTGTCTTACTCGTTCTTAGGCTTTTGAGTTTGTTCACCGCAATGGTCTGTTGACTGAGTGCCTAGGGTCTATCTTGCTGACCTCTTAACTCCAACCTTATTAGTACACAGATTTGCTCCGTGATTAATTTTAATGAAATAGTACGTTCTTTTTGTAGTTGTTGTTGTTGTTGTTGTTGTTGTAACAGACAACGATTTCGAAATTACGAAAATTCATGTTCAACTAGGGTGTTGTTGTTCTCGTCGACCAGCTCAAGGAAGACGGCACCCTCCAGGGGGTGCGTCCACAATGCATAGGGGGCCGAACTGGTAGACCTTCTGGCGCAGGCGAAATGATGACGGGTGTCATGCGGGCTCTGCCGGCACCGCGGGCATGTATCTGGAATTGTATCAGCCAGTATCAGCAGTTCAGATAGACGCTCCATCCAGATCTTAGCTGCGCCAAAGTGGCTTTTTAGAGATACCTTCGTTCAATAGGTTCAATAATTACGAATACATTTGGACATTTATAATTCGCCGTGCGTGGATCAGTGTGTGGATGATTTTGGGTGCTTTTTAAAAACACAATTGAGTCACAATTGTCCAATAAGTCGATTTCAGACGCCCTCATCGTCTTCAAAACCAAATCGCCTACTGAAACCTGCTTTTTCCTTCTTACTTTAGCCTTGTAGCATAGTTATGGATCATGGTTTCATTGATGATCAACTGTCAGCACATCGTCAGAATTTCAAAAGGTCTAAACTATCCCCATTGAATTGATCGTATGGAAATTATGTGATTTCTCTCTATTATGTACTTGAAGTGCATCCATAAAATTTACGCTATAAGACGAACAAACGGATTATTAACAAAAAGTTCATTGTCATCGTTCAAATAGTAGAAATTATCAAAAGTGGCATTTGTATGCAAACAATTGCATCCATCACATATTGTATTGTACTATGATACATTTCCTAGTTCAACTTCATTTTCACTAGATGGCTCACCTCTAGAATTAACCTTTTATTCTTTTCTTTTTTTTTTTTTTTTGTTCAATTTGCTTACACTTGGCTATTGTATCTATACATGTGGTATGTTGAATGTAATGAGAAGAAGCTAAAGAAGACTAGAATTCACCATATCGTAATGTATAGGGCGCTGGCACTTCAAGTTTGAAGTTCATGCAAAGCATAATTTACACGTGAGCTTAGCTTGAATTATTTCTAGTTGAAAATTATACCGACGAATGCAATGCTTGCAATGTATGTATGTATTTGTATTAAGCCCATAATAAAAGTACTTCCGCATTTTGTACTTTAGCGAGTGCAATTGTTCTTACGCTTAACTTAGGTACATACTTTAGTTAAGCAGCTTAGATATATTTTTAATGGTAATGGTGATGGTGATGGTGGTACTATGTACTATGCTGCTTGCTTCTGTTGTTGCTCCCTCAGCTGTCATTCTTAGCTATGATATGTTGAGATGCTTTTGTTAGATATAAAAATGCTATGTTTACACTCAACTAAATTAAAATCCAACGGTGTGAGAGCGTATAGTAGAGCCTAACTATATCCATATAAGTAAACACTCGCATTTATACATTCTGTCAAATAAGTACCCGGAAATTCTCATTTTTAAATTTCCCTCTGAGAATATTTCCCAAGTTGGCACAACTGTCAGCCACTATTCTGTGAATTTTTATTGCTGTGAATCACCAAATGTTTTTTTCAACATTTCCAACGTTTTGGCACAAGAAATTTCGTTTGAAACACAAAATTTCACACAAACTCTTTGTTCGATATTTTTATCCATAGTAAAAATCGCAACGCACACAAAAGCTTGACTTGTTCCTAATGACGCCGTAACCAAACTAAATGACACATAGCAATAAAAATTCACAGAATAGTGGCTGACAGTTGTGCCAAGCTGGGAAAAAAATTTTTTGAAATATTCTCAGAGGGAAAATTAAAAATGAGAATTTCCGGGTACTTATTTGACAGAATGTATAAATGCGAGTGTTTACTTATATGGATATAGTTGTGTATAAATACACAAACGATACGAGTACTATGAAGTGAAGTAGTCTTTGGTGTTGTCCTTGATTGAATGAAAAATTATGTATAGAAAAAAAAAAAATTGCTAGAATTAAAGCTCTACAATGATTATGTCTACTTTGTAGAAAATACTATATTCTCATGAGAAGGGATCAGATATTTAAGTGCCCACCTAAATAAATGGATATGGGAAAAAGCAAAATCATCTTTAAATTTTCAATAAATAATTCAACATTCCACTTCATGAAGAAAGTAATGCTTACTCGCGCAACTCATAAATATGCGCAAAAGCAAAAAAAGTGAAAACAATCATATTTCAATATTAACCCCAATTTAAAATGGCTTTATAGTCGGCCGGCCGGCTGGTATTGTGTATTCCTGCTTTCAAGCTTGAAAAGCCAAATTAAAATCACATCAATAATACGTACATTTATAAATTCCACCACAACGATACTAGGTAGTACGAAAGATAGAAATGCTTTCACTTTCTTTCAATTGATGCAATATCTGCTAGTGTGCTGATGTGTCCTATACCACCAACGCCACCACCACCACCACTACCATCATCATTATTATTACAAACGCGACTGATACGCATCGAATTACACTTTATTTCGCAACCATCTACTAAATACATTCCAATCTTCCTTCGACAACTGCCACAGTAATTCAAATGTAATATGCAGCAACATGAGCATTTTGCAATGTGTGGTAGGTATGTACATATGTAATGTCAAAGAAGAGCCAAATAAAAAGAAAACCCTTGAAATGCAAACCGATGAGACGAGACATCAACCAACGTCATCGCCAATAATGCACCAAAAAACCATATAAACATATTATACCCTACACTTAAAGAGAGAGGCACTTTTGTTTGAAACACCTTTGATAAGGGGTTGAGGCTGGTATGGAAACCATTTGGGTTTGGGGAAAGAAAGAAATCCATTATTTTTATGTTAATTTCAAAATTTTATTCAATATGGTTCGGTTTATTCGATTTTGGGTCAGCTCCAGGAAGACAGCAGCGTCCACAGTGCAGAGGGGGACAAACTGGTAGGCCTTCTGGGCACCTGACGGGTGTCGCGCAGGCTCTGTTGGTACCGCAGGCATCGGTTTGGAATTGCATCAGCTAGCCGGTGAATGTAGCAGTTTAGATAGACGCTCCATCCAGATCTTAGCTGCGCCAACGTGTCACGAGCGTATCTAGGAAGCTGTTGTTCGCAGTCTGCTATTGGCCGTGGGCGACCCGTAGGTATTGTTAACGCTGAGTATCTGGTCTGCATTCTAATGTGCATGCCGCAAAATTTCCTAAGCAAGTTCCCCGAGTTTTTGACAAGTCATTATAGAAATACGCGCCATGGCGTGGTGGCCTAATGAAACACTATACCTCTGTTGTTGAGTTATTCCGACCACTTCAGGTTAATCGCTAGCTTTTAATCGTCCAATTTTTGAAATTAGAGATTCAAATCTATTGTTTGTCCAAATGACAGCAGCAGCAGTAGATGATTCCTTTTCAGGCCCACCAAAAACCTTTTTGTCCATTAGTTCTACGCTTCGACCAATATTTAAGCAATGATAAAATAAAATTGTTAACGCATGTCCACACACCATGGTGAATGCAGTAAAATTATAAAATCCTAAGCAACCTCCCAAAGTTTTTGGCGAATCATTATAGACATACGCGGCCTGGCGTGATGGCCCAACACCTCTATTCCGACCACTTCAGATCAATCGCTAGATTCTAATGGTCCAATTTTGATATTACAGATCTAAATTTAGTTGTGGGCGATATGGTGACGAAGCTCATAGTGGATGATTGCTTTTCAGGCTCACCAAAAACCTTTCTATCCATTAGTCCTGCTTCGACCAATATTTGAGCCGATTCATCACGCTTTAAACAGGAATATTTTCGCACCCATATAAATGTATGTGAGTCATTTCTTATCCTCCGTCACCATTTGCTTAAGAAATGGATTGATTTCGTTCCGATTGGCCATGGCTTCGCAGATGGAAATTTAATCAGTCGTTTAACCAAAACGTTGGACTTCATTTTGAATCCAGCTTTATGCCACTGTTTTGTGGCTGGTCTTTAGTTCCTAAGCGATGCTACGATTGCTCATATGGCGGTCTAATTCGATAAAGTCCATGGTGTTACCAAAATTTTCGACGACGGAACTTTTTTGTGAGAGTTGAGCCTTTTTTTTTTTGCAAACTGTTATACTACTGTGACCAAAAAGTGAATTATTTATTAAAATTTTGAAGCGATTGAATTTGTTTAGCTGCAATGTCTTTGACATTTATTAAAATTTTAATGCCAAAATATTATCCAATTTTTGAGATACCCTTAAAGCCCCGAAGGGCTCGCTGGCCGAGCTTCTCTTCCATTACTGTTGTGCGTGTTAAATTTTTGGACAATATAAGAAGGAACCTACTTATTTTAACCGGTTCCGAACGCCAGAACTCTTGCGACATCACTTTTTCTGAGCTTTGTCACAGAGTCCTTCTAGAAGCTTTTCCATGGCAAATTGTTACTGCCGGAAGAATTGCCAATTGCTTGCCGACAGGTGGGTACCGTTCGAAAGAAAAATCTTTTCGATATGAAATTTGTTATGTTTCAACCGGGGATTGATTGAACCCGCGACCTAGAGATCAGAAGGCCAACACACTAACCACTGAGCCACGGCACCCTTAATTATAGTGAAACAAAAAAAAAATTAACCTGCTTCCATATGAAGCTACAATTTAGAATAACTGTTTTCCAACTTTTTACAAAAAAAAATATAAATCCATTCAACAGAAACTCGACACAAAACTTACGACTGTCATTGTGTAGGGATATCGAAACTTCGATATTACCGATACCTTTTACCTTTAAAAATTCCTTCTGTAACTCTGTTTCCTCTGCTTCCCATTATTTTATCCATAAACAAACAAAAAAAAAAAAATAAAGGGAAAACTACTTCAAGTACTAGTATATGCAGCAGAAAAAAATTAACGAACCATACGAATGACCTAAAAATTACTTTGCACAAATATTAAATGACAGTTTCTCGTACTCGTGGAATGACTATGATATATGTATATACGATATTTAAGGATCGACAATGTCATATGAAATAAATTAAGCTTTACATTTATATGTAGTACATATTTTCTGCTGCCGACTACATGATCAAATTGCATTTTAAACCTCAAAATCCTTTTAAGGTATACATTCCAATCTGTCTCTCTCTCTCTCTCTCTTTCTCTCTGTCTCTCTACAAGACAACATTCGAATATACAAACATCAATATTGTTTATGCAAAAGTGTCAAATATAAATTACGAATTGCATTAGCAGCAGCAGCAGCAGCAGCAGCAATCCTCATCATTGTCGTTGTCGTTGTCGTCGTCGTTCAAATTTAATTTACATAAGATATGCGCTCAAGTCAAGCTAGCTCATGTTAATATATATTGTATACTACTCATATATGTATATGAGTTTGCCATGTGCATATTTCACAAGTTTGTAATAAGCCAGAGGGCTCAAATACAAATATCTATACGACAAATGTCCATAATGGCAATGAATACGCATTACAAACACCACCAACGCCATGAACAACACATACCAGAAAACGAGCAACAAAAAATCAAATCATATCAAATGTATGACTAACGGCGTTTCACAAAAAATAAAAAATCAAGCAAGCAAGCAAGCAAAATATCTAAGGTGGTCTAGACTTTATATACAATAAAGGCAGGCCACACAGTAACAAGAACCAAATGTGAATTGAAAACGAATTTGAATATTTTATGAGTGAGACATTGTCCTCCATAGTGTATTAATGCAAACAATGTGAGTCTGAGACTAAAGTGTTGGCATAAAAATGCGTGTGATTTAACAAATTAAAAATAAAATCATGTCAAGTAAATGACATATAAAAAATTGCATATTTATTTAGTTCTATTGCAATTTAATGCAATTCAGAAATTTCATTTTTCATAACAATTAAAATTTATTTATTATTATTTCCATAAAGTCATAACAGGACCATACAATTATTAAATAATAAAAAGCAGAATTCTGTAAACCACAATACTACATATTTAATTGCAATCAAAAGTGACACACATCTCAAGTCATCACATTTGAACTAATCAAAATAAATGCACATAATACCATCAACTCCTCCTATTGAATATGTGAAACCTCTCAATGGTTGATTTTAATTCAATTAACACCCACCCCCCATAACAACAATAAAAAAAAACTGGATACAAATTTTTTCAAGTTTCATGAAAACAAATGCACACATAAAAAACCCTTGTCAATTATAAATTTGGTCATATATAATTATTTTTGACACGCAATTAATGTAACGCAGCCATATTTACATGGTAAAAACCAGCGTTACCATCTATCGCAATAAACAAACTGTCAAAATTTATTTACACCCTTCGAAAAAGTTTTTATTAGTTACAACAGCCATTAGTCGACCGTTCACCCTCTTAGTTAATAGTTTTTTCAAATTTTCTACACATGTAAGCCTTCAACAATTAGGTTACCGCCAACTATTACTTATGTAGATATAAACTAATAGAATTAAATGCCTTACTACACACACACACCAATGCCAAAGGCAAGAATAGCCCTCTTACAACACTTGTTGCCTTCCCAAGTGTACTACAAACTTCTTCATTGCTACACTAGAAATGCAAATTAATGAAAACACATACAATTTTATAATTGAAACAAGTCATAGTCAAGTGAAAGCATTTGCAGGGTGCAGCAAAAAAAAAATAGTGCGGATCATGTCAACATTAACAATAGTTCCCCCCCTTTAATAACAATGTTGAGCACAATTACTAAATGATGCATAGTCAAATGTTATTTATTATTATGAGATTTCAGCAAATTGAATTCTAATGCGTATTTAAGAGAAGAAAAAAAAAAAAGTTAGTGCCCATCTCCGGACCGTAAAAATTTACTATGAAAAGACTCTTTGAGAAAGGCTTCTGTCACATAGGTCAGAAAGATTATTGTCACACGCATCAATACTGGAAGGAAGCCTGGCCATTTCCGTAGATGAGGCAGACGATAGACTTGCGTTTAGGGCAGTTCACTGCAGCTTAGTGGATGAAGCGACCGCCACACAACCAAACATAGTGTTCGGAGGTCACCCGCCGACCGTTTTATTGAGAGGACAGAGATGCTATCTTGAACCTTAGCAGAAAAAAAAGACATCATACTCTACACTAAACTATTAACAGGTCATTGTAAACTTAATTATCACATGATGAAAATGGGTGTGGTTAACAACGATCTCTGTCGACTCTGTCTTGAAGAGCAGAAAACAGCAGAACACGTTCTTTGCAATTGCCCAGCTGTGGCTAGACGCAGACTAAACTACCTAGGCAATGGATTCATAGTTCCCAGGGACCTACATAAAATCAATCCCACAGCAGTAGTGACAAGATTTATAAATAGTCTTGAGATCTGCTAGCTAGGGAATAACGCTGCATAAAAGATCTTCAGGTCGCGATGCTTCATACCCTTAATAATAGTAATAATTGAGAGGACAAAATCTGTCATATAGTCACAGGTTGACTCTTGTTCATCTTGCCCGGGCTGCAGCACTGGTCCTCATACCGTTGACCAGAATGCTGGGACTCTGTATACGGCCCAAGTTGAGGTTGCCGTAATTCTTAATCAGCAGAATCAAGCTACAACAACAACAACAACAATACATGGATCGTGCTACAACAACAACAACAACAACAACAATGCTTGAATAATGCTACAGCAACAACAAAAGCTCGAACAATATTTTTCAAAGCCTCAACATTTTGAGTTGTGCCTCCCTTTATCATCACTCAAGAGGCCCGATCGAGTTGATTTAATCATGTTTGAGCATAGAGTTATAGAGCTTAAAATCGGTGAAAACCACAACTACGTCTCAAAAAATTTATAATTTGGATCCTAACAAGATTTGATGCTCTGTACAGAGCAAATATAAAACTACCAGACTAAAACTCGCCTACTTAGCATATAAAAGTATGTTTTCGTGTGAACGTTTTCACAGTTTGGGGGCGAAAATATAAAGTTATCAAGTTGAAATTTGGTGTACACAATTATTTTTGCTAATAAATAGACGAGCTTAAAAAATTGCATAATCAGATATAAACCACGCCTATCTTCCATATAAAATTATGTTTTCGTATGAATGTTTCCACAATTTGAGTAAGAAAACATAAAGCTATTAAGCTGAAATTTGGCATATACGATTTTATTTACTAATGAATGTATCGCTTTAGGAATGGGCATAATTCGCATAAAAAATACACTCACCTCTCAAAGAAAATTAAATTTTCTGGAATATGTTTTCAGATTTTCTGCACGTAAATATAAAGTTATCAAGCTGGAACTCGGTAAATATGATTATGTTTAATTACAAACAGTAATGTTCAAAAATGGACGTAATCACATGTAAACCACACCTACGTGTGGTGTGGATTTTACACCCAAATATAAAGCTATCGAGCTGAAACTCGGCATATGTTATTATTTCCAACAATAAAGATATAATTCAAAAAATGGGCGGAATCGCATCGAAACCACGCCTACCTCCTATACAAAAAAACATTTTGGGACGACTGCTTCCAGATTTTGTGCACGTAAATATAAAGTTATCAAGCTGAAATGTATAAAAATAGTTCTATCAACAAAAATATCATTTCGAAATTGAGCTTAATTAAAAGAAAACCACTCATACTTATACAAAGCTATATTAAAATATATGTTTTTTTAAACAGAAACTCAGCACATGACTTTGTATACCCGCCTGCGAAAGTGTAGGGTACCTAAGCTTTGATATTATTGAAATTAATTATTTTTACAATTTATTACAGTAGCTTAAAACAGAGTTGTCTTATGAAGAGCTGGCAAATACGAAAAAAGTTGGCGTACTTGAATCATAAAATTTAATGATGGTTTTCGAAACCGAATTTTTGAGTTCTTTTCTTCAAAACTATTCACACTAATTTTTGGTCATTAGAGGACATGTCCTATTTTAGTTGTTGTTGTTGTTGTAACAGACAACGATTTCGAAATCACGAAAACTCATGTTCAGCTTGGGTGTTGTTGTTCTCGTCGACCAGCTCCAGGAAGACGGCAGCCTTCAGAGGGTGCGTCCACAGTGCAGAGGGAGCCAAACTGATAGGCCTTCTGGGGCAGGCGAAAAGATGACGGGTGTCGTACGGGCTCTGCTGGCACCGCGAGCATCGGTCTGGAATTTTATTAGCCAGCCGGTGCATGTAGCAGTTCAGATAGACGCTCCATACAGATCTTAGCTGCGCCAAACTGGCGCGAGCGAATCTCGGGAGCTGTTGTTCGCAGTCTGCTATTGGCGGTGGGCGACCCCCAGCACGATATTATGAGCATGACACTCGATGGCCGTCTCCACCGCGCGTTGATGCAGTGAATGCTGTTCTCACTGCAATCGGGCCTCCGCCCCGGTACAGACTCCGGGCTCTTTGATTACTTCCGAGGTCTGGACCAAGAGTAGCAACTCCAGACATATTATTTTCCTATTTTTGTAATATGAAAAAAAATATGTGACACTTAAAGCCCCGAAGGGCTCACTGGCCGAGCTTCTCTTCAATTATTGTGGTGGGTGTTAAATTTTGGACAGTGTTAGAAGAGACCTACATATTTTAGCCGGTTCCGAGCGGCAGAACCCTTGCGACATCACTTCTTCTGAGCTTTGTCACAGAGTTCTTTTAGAAGCTTTTTCATGGAAAGTTGTTACTGTCGAAAGAATTGCCAATTGCATGCCGACAGGCGGGTACCGTTCGAAAGAAACATCTTTTCGATATTAAATTTGTTATGCATGAGCCGTGGATTAAACCACGACCTACAGATCAGAAGGGCAACACACTAACCACTGAGCCACGGCACACCGTAGTAATATAAAGCAATTGCAATTATCCTTTGGTAAATACGCATACATTTATTGGTTTCTAGAAAAATTTCCATCGTTACAGAACCTACAGAACCAGTCTAAAATTTCGTAGATGACAAGCTGAAACTATTATCGCACAATGATCTGTCTCCTTGTTACTATCAATACCAGAGGTAGAGCTCAAAATCCACAATTGTGGGAAGTCTATTTGCAGTATACTCACACACACACACACACACACACACATAAAGTGAGGAAGAAAACCATCTAAGGACGAGATCAATGAACTCACTTAATGAATAAAGCGTGAGGTCTCAACGAACATTGATGAGTTGATCAAAAATATTGAGGGAAGAAAACAAAAAACAGAATATCAATATAAATGTTCACATCATTAATTCCATTAACTGGCGGACATTTATGTAAGTCACACCATTTCAAGATATGTCAGAAGAGACGATAACCTATGTGCTTAGGTACTACCAACCTATCAAGTGGCGACAGCAGCAACACCTCATATGCATCTCGCCTCATATATAAATACATACTTCTGTAATTGAATTGTAAAACAAAATAGATAGATATTACGACAATGGATTCGACTGGATTTATATACTCGTAACATATGTATGTTGATAAATGTGCCTGAGCGTGTAATTGAGCGTCGTACAATCCTACATGCCTCACCTTTAAAAGCGTGGCATAACATGGCATGACACAGCAGCAACATTTAATCGTGTTTTCAAGACAACAAATGATGATGAGGGTGTTGTACTCACACACCAAATGCGTATTCAAACTAAAGCATCTCATATTTCCATTGTTTTTTCCGTTTATTTAGAACACTAATGCTTCAACACTCACTCCAACACATAGTTTTACAATTCTCATCCATAGTAAGTAAGTAGTAAGTATTGTAGTAATAAGTATTACTTGCATTATTCATACATTTCCATTGTGAATGGATGAGGAATGAGCATAAATTTATATATATATATATATGCATATGATATCTGATGTTCATTCATATTTGATTTGTTTGCTTGTTTGTATGCACGCATGCACGCACGCACGCACGCACGCAACCCACAACTAGCGCTTTGATCGACGACAAACACTACCACACCAACTAAAAATCCATTGAATTTATCACATCATCGCATCCATTAAAATGTTTACATTTCAATTCTCATTTAATTAAGAATTCTCTGCTATGCTGCTATGTTGGTAATACAATCAACCAATACGTATATGATCCACTCCTTCTGTGTCGGTATGTATGTATGTTAAATGTATATGTCTGTATGTATAGGTAGTAATACTTAATCCCACTGCAACATGAATATTGTGCATACAAACAATTGAGCATACAATTGAGTGCGTGGTGAATTAGTTTGTGTGATAGTATAGAGTAATAATATAATCCCAACTGACACATTTCAAAATCCTTTCTGAGGATTTTGTTTTTTTCTTTTATTTAATTTTCATGTTTTTGGTGGCTTTATTATATTCTTCCATCTCTCCGCTTTTATTACATTATAAATCCAAATAATAAGCGGTCTCTTTAGAACATTATGTCGCTTGTTACTTAGATTGTTGACAGCTTTATAAGCCCATTATCACAAGGTTAATTAGTTCATCACTTAGAGTAGTGATAACTTAATTTAAAGACCATGGATGACCAAGGGAAAAATGTATAGAGCCAAATAAAAACAACAACAACAACGTTAAAGGTATCAGCAAAAATGTGTGATGAAGGAGTTTAGGATTTAAAAATTAGACACAAATTTTATTCAACTTGCTTCAATGATACCCACCTTATTAGCATAATGGTTGTGATTGTCATAGGGTTACTTTAGCATTACTTGAATCATAACTTAATGAGCCTTTGAGCCTTCTCAATAAAAACTCATATCCTAACATACGCAATCTTAGAGTCGAACTTCTTAGCAGACTAATAAGTGCAATCTTATAGGTTTATTCACCTGCTCATACGAATGTATATTATACGTAAACACTTAATTTCGCATCGTCATTTGCGGAAATACCTATACATGATACTATAGTCTCGTTCAATAAAATGCTTTTAGCCAACACGAAGTAAACATCTTAAACGGCTAAAAGAAATCTTTTGTTTACTAACAACTCACATACATACAAACATATCTAGATATACTCATTCATATATACACTTATGGGTGGGTTTGTATTAGTACAGTACAACACGATAATGTGAAGCAATCTAAAGCTTGCAAAGTTCACATTTGAGCAAATAATATCAATAACACCATTCGTACCACTGTGACAAATAGACAAGACATATTTTCGAAAAATCATACTTTTGTTCTGGAGATAGGCGTGGTTTTCATTCGATAACGCCTATTTTCAATTAAGCTTGTTCGTTGATATAAATAACAGAGTGTAACACACGCTCTCGGTGGTGGATTCGCAATTCGATTTTGCTCTACTATATTACGTTACAATTTATTTTACAGTGCTTTAAAATTTGGCTTTTTCGGTCAAAAGTAGAATCATGAAATTTGAAAAATCATATGTAAAATTTGTGATAGTTCTTATCTTGGGAGACCTATATTAAAATTTTCCGACGATTATTTTCTTGAAATATTTTAACCCTATAACTACTACCCATATGGGTCATTTTGGCCCTTTTCCGAAAAACTCCCATTAAAGTCAACATTTCGGAGGAAATCAAGGTTTAAAAATCTACCACAAAAATATTCTCCGGAAATTTTCACTATGGGTCGCTGAAGACAAAAAATATGTACCACTTATAGGTAACTTGTAAAAAAAAAAAAAAACAACGAAATAAATATTTTAAGTACTTTATTTTTAAGCATCTATTCTACAATTTAAGGGTCGCTGTTTCGGGGGTGAACTAAACTAATCTCAAACGACAGCATTTAGCCTCAGTAAAAAAATTGTCAATTCGATTTTGCTCTACTACGTCACAATTTTATTTTTTACAGTAGTTTAAAGTTTGGCTTTTTCAGTCAAAAGTGGAATCATGAAATTTGAAAAATCATATGTAAAATTGCATTTGGGATAGTTCTTATCTTCGGAGACCTATATTAAAATTTTCCGAGGAAAATTACCACACGTATGGGTCATTTTTGGCCTTTTTTCGAAAACTCCCATTAAAGTCAACATTTCGGAGGAAATCAAGGTTTAAAAGTCTACCACAAAAATATTCTTCGGAAATTTTCACTATGGGTCGCTGAAGACAAAAAATATGTACCACTTATAGGTAACTTGTAAAAAAAGAGAATTAAAAATTTTAAGTACTTTACTTTCATCGGGTGTTAGCTTCATTCCACAATTTAAGGGTCATTGTCTCCGGGATGAACCAAACTAGTCTCAAACAATAGCACTTGAATTCAGTAATAAAAATCCTAATCCATTTCTGCTCCACTACGTCACAAGTTTTTTTTAAGTGGTTTAAAATTTGGTTTTTTCGGTCAAAAGTGGAATCATGGAATTTGAAAAATCATATATAAAATTACATTTGTGATCGTTCTTGTCTTCAGACACCCAAATTAAAATGTTCTGAGGATTATTTTCTCGAAACATTTTAACCCTCTAGCCACTACCCGTATGGGTCATTTTTGGCCTTTTTCATGTGTGTTGGAGATTTTTCGAAAAAAGACCGAAAATGATCCATACGGACCATTTTTAAAATAGTCAATAGTGAAATAAAAAAGACTCACTTTACGCGATACGTTATTGTGACTCCACTGTAAGTAGATTTTCAACGATTTATATTCCTTTTTTATACTCTTCTGACTGTTGTGTGCAATTTTTTGTCACTTTTTCCCCACTATGACTACAGATGCTGTATGTGTGTTCTCTTTCAAATGTTTACTACTTTCTAGTTACAGTAACTTATTCGTCTACTACTCACGTACAATTTATTTTCGTCTGCCCCTCCAGCTAGACTTTCGTTAGGGCTTTGTTGTGCCGTTTTCAAGTGGAATATATGTAAATCCTTACAAAAATGGGTATCGTTGCACCTATTCCATGAATAAAGAGCACCTACCTATACAGTACGTATGTATATGTTTTTTAGAACTATATGCATAATGTAAACTGTCTCATATGCCGTCATATATTTAAATATATATGTGTATTCTTAACTCTGAGTTTCTTGTCTACCTACTTCTGCGTAGGTTGTGGGTGGGTGGAGATAGAAGCTTAGTACACCTTATTGCCTTGCCTTTTGCCACAAAATACACAATACGTACTTGTATATATGTTTACTAATATCGACCAACATCCAAAGAGAACACCAACAACAACAACAACCATAACGAAAGTAAACAATGTTGCACTTTTTCATGCAACACAATGTTGTGTATGTGTGTGTGTGTGTGTGTGTGTGTGTGTGTGTTGTGTGTGAGTCAGTGTATTTGTTTCGTCTTCTTTATTTTTCTTTCCATTTTCATTGTACTTTTTCATCTTCTTTTTTTGTCGTTTATTTACATTTTGCTTATAGTATTGATTTCTTTTTATGCCACTTTTTTGTCCGTTTCGGGTTTCATTCACATTGCTTTTGCTGTCGGTGGTTGTTTGTTTTGTAATGCAACTCATAAATTGGCACGTTTGCACGTTTTTAAAGTGTCTCACCATATTTATGTATATATGTGTATGAGTATTGATTTTGATTAGGGCGGTTTAAAAGGCCTAGTTGACGTGAAAGTCGACAAATAATATCATAGCTGCCCACGAATAGACCCTAGAGCAGTGTAATATATGATTGACCCCAATTAATTTTTCCGTCTCAACATTTTCTCTAAACATACTTATTACCTATATCCAACCATTAAGTGGACTTCCATATAAAAAAGACGTAATAACCCCAAAAACCGACAAAAAATCCTCAGCAATAACTCCTAAAGCGATGATGTGAAACTTTCTCCCATTAATTTCTCCAAATATATGTGTCCTATATTTACCCCTTAAGTGTACCCCAAAACAAAAAGGACGTAAAAACTCTTGAAAATCTACAAATACCCTTTGGAATCGCTCTTAGAGCATTCAAATGTGTGACTGACTGTAATAATTTTTCCTCCTCAACATTTTCTCTAACATACTTACCACCTATATCCAACCATAAAGGGGGCTCCTATACAAAAAGGACGTAACAAACCTAAAAATCGACAAATATCCTCAGAAATAACTTCTAGAGCGATAAAATGTAAAACTTAGCGCCATTAATTTTCGCTCCTTAACATTTTCTCCAAACATATTTGCCCGTTTATTCACCCCTTAAGGTTACCCCAATACAAAAAGGACGTAAAAACTATTGAAAATCGACAAATACCCACTGAATGTTCTAAAAATTCAAATGTGTGACTGACGCTAATTAATTTTTCCTCTATCTCCACCCCTTAAAGGGACTTCCATACAAAATATAACGTAAAAATGTGAAAAACAATAAATACCCCAAAAATCTTCCCTAGAGCGGTGAAACATATGGTTGACCCCCAATAATTTACACCATTCAACATTTCCTCCCAAAATACCTACCACAACCTTTCGCCACCCCTTAAGGGGAACCCCAATACAAAATTCAAGATTTTGTTAAACAAACGAATGTCCGAATCAGGAATATTATTATGCTTGCTTGATAAGAAATGTCTAAAATGATTCACAAAATAGTGAATTTTTAATTTAATTTTACTCGGCACAATTTAACGAACCCACCCTAATGTTAATAGTAATATTAAGGCTACTTTGTACATTTAATGGTAGTCAGTTATTCTCTGTCGTTCAACTTGCATCATTTTTTATTCATGTTGTTGTTGTTGTTGTTGTTGTAAGTATTTTTGTGGTTGCTTTGGCAGTGTCTAAAAGAGATGGTATTTTATTCTTGCTTTCTTCTCAAAAGCAAAATAGAATAAAATGGTGTCATATACTTGCAATACTTACAATAATAATAATAATAATAATGCAGCTTGCTGCTACTAAAAAGCTTGCCGTTTCGTTACGGCTATACTATCGTATTCTGTTGCATATTCTTTTAATTTCCATCCATCTGTTAGCCGCATTTTTTTACATTAAACCACATTTGTATCGCTTCGTTCTACATTTTTGCAACATGAGCTCAGTAGTAGTAAAGATACAACAACAACAACAATATTAATGCGCTTTCGTTTTGCACATTATCATATTCGTACAATTGTGCATTTATTTTCTTTGCTATCTTTTGTTGTTGCATAGGTATTTGAAAATAGGTTTTTAGTAAAAATTTAAATAGAAACTAAAAAAAAAATACTCGAAAATGTAACAACAAATGCTATGGGCAAGGAAAATAACTACAACGACGACCACACATCAACAACTTTGGCAATAAGGTTAAAAGGTTATTAAGAATAATGAAAACAAAACACAAACTCGACAATAGAAAATACAATAAAAATAGTCTACACATAAATGACAATGCGCCAACCAGTCGACTAAACTCACTATACATTGAAACCAGCAGCACAAATGCTACCATATTGGGTTGCTACAAAAATGAGTAGCCTTTTTTATACCCACTATCTTTAACGACAACCCATTTGAAGGAGATACTTACATGCTATTAAGAAATGGGCTACAAGGAGGGCAATAGCCTTAATGAATACATACAAATTAAATGGCTAAAGTGTGCATGAAGAGAACTCCATTTATCTAATGCTGATACTGATACTGATATGAAAAATTGCAATTGCATATAGACTTATTGCATTTCTCCATTTCCTTCTTCTTCGCCGTCTACTTATAATCATCTGAACGACAAATTGTTTCAATTTCAGTGTAACATTAATTATTCCAATCAATTGCAATTTTTTTGCAATTATCATATATATACCAGCTAGGCATCATCTTAACCCAATGAAAGAAATTGCATATACTGGTACCTATGAATATTGCATATTGCATATTGCATATTGTGGAGGAAAACGTCATGTATAATAGCACAGAAATTAGCTCGCAAAAATATTTTCTTCATTTCGATGATAAAAAAAAATATTGAGAGAAATAAAAATAAAATCGACTATATCAAATTTATATGCACATACTATGCTTCATATTTCCATTATAAGTATTATTGTTTTATGAAAACATATTGGTCACACACTGCATAGTGAGTATATTATTTAGATACGATACTTTGTTGTTTATAGTCATGCTATTATTAAAAATTACGTTTGTATAACAATTTCAATTTTTTTTTTCTTTTCAGTTTCAGTTAGTGCAATTATTATATTCAGATCTGTATTTGAGAAATTATGATAATTGATAATGACTATAGAGTTGATAACATAATTTTGAAATTGATGAAAAAAAATGATAAATATTTTTGTTATTAGCAATAATCGTCATGGAAAGAAAAATCATTAAAACTGCAAGTCCCCTACAATTCAAAAATTGACATAATTGGATAAAAATCATAGCTATCTCCCCATACAAAAGTACGTTTCCGTGTGTATATTTTCACAAATTCAGTCCGAAAATGGAAAAACTATCAAGCAGAAACTCAGTGCACAGAATTGCATTGACCAAAAAATATGCAATTTTAGGAATAAGAGGAATCGAATGAAAATTATGACTGCCTCCCATTATTATTATTATTAGGGGGTTGTATTGCACTGCGACCCTAGATCTATTGTGCACCCCATCATGGACTAGAGTATTTCTCTAAATCCAGCATCCATAAGGAAGTTTAGTATATATCCTACCCTAATGGACTTCAGCAGATTTTCAGGTATTATAAATTCCCCGAAATTTTTCTTTCTTGTGTGCATAAGTGCTGGGCACGTTCTCAACACATATTTTGCATTTTCATTCTCCTCCTGCAATGTCGGCAGGTTTCATCCGAGAAGATTCCCCGTTTCGTTAGGTGATAATTCAGCCTGCAATGTCCTGTCAATAATCCCGTGATTATTCTTATATTATTCTTGTTTAAACTGATATATTCCTCAAGTCGGTTTAGGTTATAGGTGCCTCAACGTGTCTTGGATTGGGATAACCCTGGTAGGTTTTCCCAGTATGATTGTCGATTCTTCACTTCTTTTAATAAGCATTGATAAAGCTCCTTTGCCCATACCATAGAATGGTTCTGGGTCTACAAAAAGTGTTGCAGCTCCTTCCCTTCTGCCTCCCATACAAAAGTATGCTTTCGAATATATGTTTTCAGGCTTTAAATACCAAAATATTAAGATATAGGACTGAAACTTAGCGTAGGCGGTTATTTTTTTAAATTAAACAAGGTTTTATAAAAATTGTTGCTATCGAATAAAAAACATGGCTACCTTCCATATAAAAGCATGCTTCCAAATGTAAATTTGCAGATTTTTCGCACAAAACTCTAAAGCTATAGAACTGAAATTTGGCGCAAATGGTTTTTTTTATCAACAAACAAGCATATTTAAAAATTGTTATTATCGGATGAAAAACATGGCTACCTCCCATATAAAAGTATGTTTCCAAATGTAAATTTACATATTTTTCGAACGAAAACCTAAAGCTATAGAACTGAAATTTGGCCTGAGTTGTTATTTTGTTCAATAAATAAATATATTTAAAAATGGTTGTAATCAAATGAAAACCTTACCCACCTACCATACAAAAGTAGGCTTCGTATGTGAGTTTTCAAGCTTCACAACATGAAAATATTAAGATATAGAGTTAGAAATCTGATCTGTAGGTCGTGGTTCAATACCCGGCTGATGCATAACAAATTTTATATCGAAAAGATTTTTCTTTCGAATGGTACCCACCTGTCGGCAAGAAATTGGCAATTCTTCCGACAGTAACAACTTGCCATGAAAAAGCTTCTAAAAAGAACTCTGTGACAAAGCTCAAAAAAAGTGATGTCACAAGTGTTCTGCCGTTCGGAACCGGCTAAAATAAGTAGGTCCATTCTAATACTGTCCAAAATTTAAGACACACAACAGTAATAGAAGAGAAGCTCGGCCAATGAGCCCTTTGGGGCTTTAAGTGCCACATATTTATTTTTTTTTTAAGAGTTAGAAATCGTTATATAGATATATATTTACCAATTAAAAAATTAACTTGGAAAATGAGCATAATCGAATAAAAATTACACATACCTCCCATACAAAAATATGGTTTGAAATGCAAGTTTTCTTATTTTGCACACGAAAATATAATGTTATCAAGTAGAAAATCGGTACAAAAGAATATGTTTACTAATAGACAAACTACTATGATAATGGATGGAATTGGATAAAAATTACATACACCTCCCATACAAAAGTATGCTTCCATATGTATTTCTTCCCACTTTTCACTCCGAAATTTAAAGCTATAATACTGAAATTTGGCATTTCAAGATATTTTTAACAACAAAAGATGATGTTTGAAAATTATAGTTATCGGATAAAAGCCACACATACATATCTTCCATAGAAAAGTATGTTTCAGTATGTAGATTATTGCAATTCACATGCGAAAATGTGAGATATAGCGATGATACTCGATATACAAAGGATTTTTTTATCCATAAATAGACGACTTTAGGAATGGGTTGAATGGGATGAAAATTACGCCTACATCCCATACAAAAGTATGCTTCAGTGGCACTTCTTCAAGACTTTAAAGCATCACCTAGTTAATTGAACTCAATAATTAATATATATAAATGACATATGGTCCATTGCACATAATATTGCATTGGATACTAACCACAAATTATGCTGATAATACTAAAAGTTTTGCAAATGAAAGTCACTCCTTTTCATTCCATAAAAATCAAATAAAAAATCAATTTTTTTTTTTAAATAAATTTCTTTTTTAAATTAAAAACCTGTAAATATTTTTATTTACAATACATTTTTTTTTTTTATTTTTATTTATATTTTTTGTTGTTGTAAAAATCATCATTTATAAATAAATGAACGATTATATTTGATTATTGTTAAAATCAAATGTGCAACAGACAAAACTTGAATTGCATTAAAAAAAACCAATGTCAGTTGGTAGTACAATACAAAAAAATACAAAACTCATGCTGTTAAACAAATCGAATTAGTTAAGCTTTATTTAAGCCAACTTGATTTGTGGTTTGTTAAAGCATTGACTCTGAAAAAATCACAAAAAACTTGTTTATTTTTCATTAAAGTTCATTATCAAAGCTACAAGAGTAGCGAGTAAAAAAAAAACACACACAAACACACATACAAAATTGGAAAAAACTCCAAAACGACTATCACCACCAACAATCATCGCCACAGACAAGAGTGCAACACAGCATTGTGTAATTGTTTAAATAGAAATTTGCAACAAATGCCAAATGCAGCAATATGCTGCTGCACCATGTGCATGCCAACAAATACAGACAAACATAGACATAAATACCGCAACAAAAAGCAATAAAAGTTCATGGGGACAATTAAATAAGCAAACGAGCAGTGGGTGCCTATACCATAGTATCATACTCCAGAGCCAGCACAATTTGTTAAAATTTGATTATGAAAATAACAACACATGTTGAAAATTTTAAACAATACCATAAATCAATAAAAAAAAAATATGTATATTCATAACTACTTACAAGTATACGATATAGTTATAAGACAACATATGCGCATATGCGCCAAGCGCATACAAGTTATAGCTGATATTTACTTACTTGTGGAAAAAGACTCATACTTTCTCATTATATACTTGTTGTCATTTTGTTGGTATTTTGTTGCATTACATGTGATTACAAGAAGTACCAAGTCTAGAAATTACATGTTTGCCAGCAAAATATGAACGAACATACAAAAATTTCAAGTGTAACCGAGCGCCATAAATATGTAGGTACGCCCCATTTATATGCAACCAAATGAACACTTTCATGTATGTAGGTGCTTGTATGCAAATTATGCAGAAATGAATGCAAACCATGAAATATATATGAATGCTATAGATAGCTCATATCTTTCAGGCCAACTACTAAGGGAATTCTGTACGAAAATTTTAAAAATAAGTACAAAGAAAATTAAAAATAATAATTAGCAAAATTCTCATCACATGAGTAATACCACACTATTGCATAATATTAGGGGTATTCATTCAAAGGACAAACGCAACTGATTGAAGAACTACTATTAGAATAAGAAGCGGATGCTTGGATGCTTGGAGAGGGAAATCGTTCGCAAAAGACAGGCTCGACTGATGGATATGCTTTATATGTGTTCAGAATCGATTATCGATTGAAATAGCGGAATATATAAGAAAATAAAAAGGCAATATAACAATAATCTAGAACAAATAATTGGTATGACATGATTTCTAAGATGTATTGCATTAATTTCGAATGATTTGATATCGAAATATTGCTGCAATAATGTCGACATTTTTCTATTTATGAAATAAAAGTTCCCATTTTTGAAAATTCTCATTTCGACATTATTCCAAAAATGTTTGCAATAATGTCGAAAATATAGCCATACATTTTTCTTTGCAATAATGTCGAAAAAGCAAAGTCAAGGTAAGGCGTGTCAAATTTTTTAACAGTTTTGCTCAGCGCTAAACATAAAAATTTGATCATTTCAAAAATTCTTCCCCAAGAAAGCATACACAAAACCCTGATTTGAACGCGCTTGTTGCTTAGTTTTGTAGGGGAGTCCGTTAAGAGATGGGCATAGGGGGCTAAGTACGTTCAGAGGAAATATTGAGGAAGAAAAGTAATGAGTGTCAATCATAAATTTCATCACTCTAGAGCTAATTTCAAGGCAGTTATTCTCGATTTTCAGGTATTTTTTTGTCATTTTGTATGGCAGTCCCTTCAAGGGGTAAAGATAAGGACTAAGTATGCTTAGAGGAAATGTTGAGGGGGAGAATTTAATGGGGTCAATCATACATTTCATCACTTTTTGAGACAGCCATTGTCGATTTTCAGTAGTTTTTTTTTTTTTTTTTGGGGTCACACAGTATATAACTGTGTTTGGAGTAATGGAAAAATTAATAGGAGTCAATTATAAATTTCACAGCTCTAGGGATAATTTCCGAGCAGCCATAGCTGATTTTCAATTTTTTAAGTCATTTTGTATGGGAGTCCCGCTAACGGGTAGATGTATGGGCTAAGTTCTGAAAAAATACTGAGAAGGAAAAATTTAAATTAGTCAGTCATACATTTCGTCGATTTTTCGATGTGTTTTCGGTCATTTTGTATGACATTCCAATTAAGGGTTGGAAATAGTAGCAGAGTAAGTTCGGAAGAAATGTTGAGGAGGAAAAATTAATAAGGGTCAGTCATATATTGCATCTCTATTAGAACGATTTTCGAACAGCCATAGTTGATTTTCAGTTTTTTTTTTATGTCATTTTGTATGGGAGTCCCGTTAAGGAGTGGAGGAGGGGGTTAAGTATAGTCGGAGAAAATATTGAGGACGAAAAATTAATGTATGTCAGTCATACAACTCGTCAATTTTCTAAAGTGATTTCGGTCATATTGTATGAAAGTCCAATTAAGAGGTGAAGATATCGGCTGAGCAAGTTCGGAAGAAATGTTGAGGGGTAGCCATACATTTCATCTTCATTAGAACGATTTCCGTGCAGCCATAGTTGATTTTCAGTTTTTTCGGTCAATTTGTATGGGAGTCTCGCTAACGGGTGGATGTAGGAGGAAAGTTCTGATATCGATTTAATTACATTTCGAAAATCAAATTTTTATAATTTTTGCACGATAAAATCTCACAATATTATCACCAAAAATTTACAAAAATCAACAGTTTTGATCCCTCAAATGAATACCCTTATTGTAATTTATTACATATGAAATTAACACGGTGATTGAACATTGTTCATCCGAATTAATGTGTATAATAATAAATTGTATTGTATAAAATATCAAAAAAAAAAAACAAATAAACAAAAATCTTGTGCCAAAAAATTTACACATTTCAACGTGTTTCGCTATTATATTTTAATTAAAAATTTACAATATTTAATTTTGTGTTAAATCTAAATGATCATTTAACAATCTTGCCTGCCAACATCATAATGTGTTTAAAAAAAATATGTAGGTACATCCTTGACACTACAATCACACAGTGTGAGACTTGTATTGTGTACACCCATTAGAGGAGAACATTAATAAAAATTGCTCTAAATATTGTATAAATAAATATCATACAATATTTATGCTGTCGCAACAATTGCAAAAACCAACATAAATATTGTTGTCATACAAAACTGTATAATTGCCTGTTGAAATGCTGTCTTCGCAAAATGACAGCAATTGAAATAAAATAAAAAATAAAAAAAAATAAGGAAAAATATTATAGAACAAATAAACAACGTCACAATTTTCTTCTTTCTTTTTTTGTTCTGTTTTTACATGACAACTAATTAAAACTTAACCCAATTTGGTACTGATGCTGCTGTGCTCGCTGCTGCAGCATGCTGTGCTACTACCACCATTGTCATTATTGTTGCAATGGAATTTAAAAATCACTTTGTCGTTGACGACGACGATGACGACAACGACGACGACAATGATGATGATGACGATAACATGAACCAGTAATAAATTAAGTAAATACAATTATTACTCATTTGCAAGTGTATAGGTGCATATTTATGCAAGCGCACTGCTAAAAAGAAAAAAAATATCAATTGCAAAAACAACAACTACACGTGCGTCAAATACATATGATGTATCTATCTCTACCTGTACATATTTTTGCGATTGAATACACGTTAAATGTAAATGTAATACTACATCGCTTACATCGTCATAGTGTCTGATCATGAGTGCTCATGGCCTTTGAGAAAATAACTGTAACTCTTAAATGTCTGTCGCATATAGACGTCAATCAAGGAATGTAAAAAATGTATGCCCACTTGTAGTTGTGTGCTTTTATGCAAGTTGCAGCAAATACAAGTTAAGCGAGTATCTTGTGTGGCGTCTTCAAATTTCTAGCTTTTTTTTTTTTTACAATATTTTTTCTTATGACTGAAGCATGTGTGATGACAACAACCGATTATTCTCGTCGATACATTATATGTAATTTTTAATCAATAAATGAGAGTATGGAATGAAATATTTAATGATTTATTTTCATTTCTATACCAGCATATTCATGGCAATCATATGCCTCATTTACTTGCGGAATATGCGCACAGCTGTACTAAATATATTTAACCCTTATGTAGGCAATCTCATGTAGGTCACTTTCACAACAAATGTAGTGAGGCCTGGGACATTTTGCTGTTCTCATACGGAGGCAGTCCCAGAACTACCCGACCTAACATATAGATGACGGCAGTAGTTTGAAAAAAATTACTTTGGTGAAAAGTGGCAACCTCATAAAACATTAAGTTTCAAGGCGCCATCAAAAGTTAACGACCTCAATGAATTTGTAAACATGGAAAAAATTGGTCACCGTTATTTAATGCAATACTTTCAATTGAAAGGTGTCAGTCCAACGAATAGTAAAGACGAACAAGATTCTACTGTGGGGGAGTCTGCTCCTTCGTTTACGACCATAAAATATTAGGTGGCAGAGTTTGAACGAGGTCGTACGAGCTGCCAAAATGAACACCGTAGTGATCAACCAATTGAGGTGGCCACGCCACAAAATGGTATTGGATGATCGCCGGCTGAAGGTGCGTGAGCTAGGTGAAATTACAGGCATTTCAAAAAGTGCTATACCTCGTATATATTGACAGAAAATTTGGAGATGAAAAAGCTGTGCGCAAGATGGGTGCCGCGTTTGCTCACAATAGAACAAAATCAACGTCGTGAAGATGTTTCTATAGATTGTTTGGCGATGTTTCACAGTAATAAAGTCGGTCGATTCGTAACCATGGATGAGACATGGGTCCACCACTTCACACCTGAGACAAAGGAGCAATCAAAACAGTGGACTGAAAGGGGAGAATCGTGTCCAAAGAAGGCAAAGACAATTCCATCTGCAGGCAAGGTTATGATGAACGTGCGATAATTTTTATTGATTATCTTCAAAAAAGAAAAAACAATCTACAGCGAGTATTATGCTAATTTGTTGCAGCGATTAAGTGATAAAATTAAAGAAGAAATACCGCATTTGGGGAAAAACGAAAGTGTTGTTTCATCAAGACAATTATTAACCATTTCCAAATTTGAAAAAATGTCTTGGTGGTAGAAGATTTGCAAACAATGAAGAGGTGGAGTCTGCGATAGATGGCTATTTTAATCAGCTAGACACTTCATACTATAAATAGGGTATCGAAGCTATTGAATATCGCTGGGAAAAGTGTATATATCTGTATATAGATTATGTTGAGGAATAAAGAAAAATTATACTAAATTTGTTGCGTTTTCTTTGTTAGGTCGGGTAGTTCTGGGACCGCCCCCGTACCATTATTCCAAGGCCCACAAAAAGAAGAATCTATACATTTCAAAATCCTTCAAATATGCAAGAACGTAAAGTATGGAATATAGGGAGTAAATTCAAAAAATTTTCAATAATATTATTCTCAAACCTGTAATTTATATAATTTATATTAATAATTCTCAGTTAGTTTAAGAAAAATCTACTTAGTGTAATTATTAAGAATACTGATTCGAAATGCATGAATGTGATATTTATATCATCATGCTTACATAAGGGTTAAATATATTCAGCGATACTAAAGAATATATGGCAACTTCATTTATAACATTTCTTATTTGCCTTTCAGGCAAAACGTTATCGAATCATATTTCTTGCGGCAACTTTGTGGCACAAAGACAAAAGAAACCTGTTGCTTAATATTTCTCTTTCGTCTTGTCACGTTTTTTTTTTTGTGTATCGTTCTAGCTTTTAACTTTTATCATTTCTTTTATTAATTTATTTAGTCATCAATATAATAAGAAGCACATGTTTATCACATATGAACGTTGTGTCGCATAAGCATAGATAAGAGAATGTTGCAAAAGAATTATACAATTATCATATAATTTTATTATCTTAGGTACATCATATTAATTTATATTCTCAAAGAAATATATACCCACATACATGTATATGTATAAATCAAATACAATTTAATTCAAAATGTTATTTTATAGTATTTTTATTGCATTTGTTTTTTTTTTTTGTTTGTTATTATTAAAATATTCAAACCACCTACAGCTTCAACAAAACATCATAATTTAATTTATTTTTGTGAAAATTTCAAATTCTTAAGATTTCTTGGCTTTTTCGGCGAAATATAAAAGACATTTTGTTTGTGTATATACCCTACACTCCGATTGTTGCATCCAATTGTAATAATCAAAAGAGAAAAAATATTATTATTGATCAGAACAACTTTTCGTATAATAAATGCCGTAATAATAATCCGATCAAGCTGAAAATTGGTACACAAGATTATTTTCATCAATCAACAGTCGAGTTCGTGAATGGACCAAATCAGATTAAAATTACAAATATCTCCCATACAAAAGTGTATTGAAAATATGTATTTTCGTATTTTACGCACGAAAATATAAAGTTAACAAATGTATAATTTGCTATATAGAGTTAATTTTAACACAGAATTGTTATACTAGAAAATGTGTGTAATCGGATAATAACCACACCTACCTCCCATACAAAAATATGTTGTCGAATGCATATTTTCGTAATTTATGTGGGGAAAATAGAAAGGTATCGAACTAAAACTTGATATATAAAATTGATCTGACCACAAAATTGATGTATTAAAAAATGGGCGTGATCGGATGAAAACCACGCCTAGCTCCCATACAAAAATATGCTGTTGTGCAAGTGTTTTTACACTTTTCGCGCAAAAATACAAGCTTATGGAGCTAAAACTTGGTATGTAGATTTATCCTTAGCACAAAATTGATATATTATAAAATTAGCGCAATGCTATAAAAACCACGCCTGGCTCCCATATAAAAGTATGTTGTTGTACAAATGTTTTTACACTTTTCGCGCAAAAATAAAGGCTTACTAGGCTAAAACTTTGTATGTAGAGTTATTTTTAGCACAAAATTGATATATTATAAAATTAGCGCAATGCTATAAAAACCACGCCGAGCTCCCATACAAAAGTATATTGCTGAATGTATGTTTTTACACTTTGCGCACGAAAATATGAAGTTATCACGCTGAAACTCGCTACATACAATTATTTTTGCTTACTAATAGACATATTCGAAAATGAGCTAAATCGGGTAATAAACACGCTTACCTCTCATACAAATGAGAGCTTCCACGTGAAGTTGCAGGCACAAAATTATAATTTTTTCAAAAGTTCTTAGCTTCGATATAACGGAAATTAGGTATTCCAAATTTTTTCAGCTTTATACAACAACAATATATTAATATATAAATACATTTGTCATTTGGCTATATTAAGTTGTCAGACAATTACACTCCAACGCAAAAACAAACAAAAAGGGAAATTAAAAAAACACAATTTTTTTATAAATTAAAAAAAATATATATTTAAATATATAAAAAAACAAAAAGAGTGCAATTGCTTATGATAAATCAGTTTGATCTATTTATATTTCCATTTCAGGACGCGAAGTTCTTCGACTAATATTTATATACCACCTTGGCGCACAAAAATTGTACTACAGAAAATTGGAAAAAAATGACATTTCTCATCTGACATATTTTTACGTCTGATTTGCCCCAACACAAACCCTTTTCTCAATTCTTTGCATAATTCCAAAAAAAAATATTAAATCGTCGTTTATACAATTTCATCTTGTACTGTACATAATCACAAATATGCAAATTCCCATCTAATCTGATCATGATTTTTTTGTGATTAAACATCAACCATATCATCAACATTATCATCATCATCATCATCATCATCACCATGGTTAAATTGTATGTAAGTATGAATAGTATGAATTTTGCTTAATTGTATTAGCTACCCTCCACACACACATTCTATTAAATTTGCTACATTTAATGTTGACATGTAAATTTGTACTATTTTTTATTTTTTGACATTTTCAGGTCAACATTTAACATAATTGATGTGTGGAAAATTTTGTAAATTTATCATTTCTGACACATACAATACATAGACATTACTCAATAAATGTACTACAAATATATGCAATGAAAATATGCAAAAAAAAAAAAAAAAAAAAAAAAAATTGTTTAAATAAAATTTATATACACAGTTAGGTAGATACAATATATAGCTCATAAATTTTATTATTTTCACTAATTTGTTGTTGACAAAAATAAGTCCATATACATATGCACGAGAGTATATGCCATAATTTGAAAGCAAATTTTTCAAGGTTGCACATAAACATTTAGAAATATTTGCCAAATTTACTCCCCATCTGCTACTTTGCTTTTATTTTCATTTGAAATATGTGTGTGTTTATTTGCCGCTTGCAAAAGCAAAAGTAAAATATAACAACAACAACAAAACACAGACACAAACATACACCCATACAAAATGAACAACCAAAACTAGAGCAAAATAGAAATGAAACCAGAAATTTCCTTTCAACCATCGACTACATCGAATATACATAAAAGTAAAATGTTTCCTGCTGTCTATTTCATTGGTTTTTTATGCGTTCGTTTGCACCCAAAAAAAAAAAAAAAACGATCAAATGGTTTGTAGTTCCCTATTCGCTGCCATCAACGGATATTCAATATCCCTCTGCCTGCACCACCACTTACTTTCGTTGCATATACTACACCTAGTCGTAGTGCCTGAGCATTGTTGCGCGTATGTATGTATATGCGTCAACCGACCTTCAACTTAATCGTATCGTTCAATTCAACGCAATCAAGAGGAAAGAAAAAAAATGGCAATGGTAACCACTTATGGTAGTAGCAGTAATGGCAGCATAGCAATGGGGTAATAAAAGCAGTCTAGTAGCATGTATTTATGCACACACATCTATTATGTTTCAAGTAACAAAAGTCTGACACCTTTTACTTTTGCAAAAAAAAAAAAAAAAAAAAAAAAAAAAAAAACGACCATGCCACCCATGCACCAACATATGTATGCATCATACTGACGATGATGATGATGATGATGATGACCAAAACAGTAGCAGAGAACAATCATAAAAAATATATTATTAGTGCAAAATTTCAACAATCATCAGACAACACCACCATGCCTATAGTGTTGCAATTGTTGCTGCAACAGAAACTCAAGAGCCCACCTACATAACATATTGCATTCGTTGGTGTCATAAATTAACTTGTAGTTATGAATGACCATAATGTCATCAAAACAACAACAACAACAACAACAACAACAATGGCATGCAAGTATTCAAAAATTTAAGTACACACAGTCACACACACACACACATACATCAAATTCATCTGCGCACATACATAAAAAGACATACATATTTTTATGGTTCAATGCACTTGTATAAATTAGCATATTTTTATTGCACAAAAGCAAACAATTAACCAACCAACCAAACAACACAACGAATAAGCGACAAATTTATTTAAAATGCCGAAAAAAAAAAATTATAATAAATTTATATAAGCAAGTAGAGGTATTAATTTATGATAATTTAATGAAATATTTAACAAATATATGCCGTACTCATTATATGTAGTAGAAGCAGCTGTGGGTGTAGGGTGATGAATAATTTCCTCATATAAACATTTCAATATTTTTATTAAAATGTTCCAACAAAATCAAGCGTAAGTACAAGTGCATCACCCAAGCATTTAAGGAAGAAAACAAAAAATCAGTGGGTGTTTGAGTAATTTGAAAAACATTAGTCATAGTACATACAATATTCTCTCAAACAGCTAAATATCACCCCGAGGCATGTACGTTTATATAATATTATAGTACAGATATTTCTTAGCATAGTCTCCTACTATGCGTGGATATATATTTCTTTTGTTATTGATACTATTTTATATATGTATACATGATCGACTATACTTAAAATATTGCTATACTTTATACAAGAGAACAATAACAATTTTGTGAGCATATAAGCGTGAAATGTTTGCAATCAAAATTTGGGTCAAGTCAATTGTGTAGATTCTACAGATTGATAAAGATGTACTATGTGTATATCGTAGCTATATACCTATACTATGAGTGCATATACGCCAACAGTTACTCACATAATTATTCATACAGTTTGTTAAATTCTTAAAATTGGGTATGATTCGATATCAAAATTGTATATTTGGTTATTTTAAAAGACTATTAAATGAAAGTTATACCATAGATGCTGATAACTTGCGTACTGCTTCCCAAGAATGGACGTTTCGAAAGTATTCGACACCCCGTGGTCGACCGAGGTCCATTCATCTCATCAGAATACGGCAATGCTTTGTACAGGAACGAAACAAAAGCTTTCCGTATTATTGCTGCTACAACAACAACAACAACAACAACAACAACAACTACTACTACTACTACAACATGGCTTGCCTTTTGAATTGCTTAAGAGCGATAAGCCTGCCGCAGAAGGCCTACCAGTTTGGCCCCCTCTGCACTGTGAACGCACCCCCTGGAGGCTGCCGTCTTCCTGGAACTGGTCGACGGGAATAACAACACCCAAGCTGATTTACATGAATTTTCGTGATTTTGAAATCGTTGTCTGTTACAACAACAACAACAACAACAATATTGGAGTCTTTATGTTCTCTGCCTTTTGCCAGATTTTCACACTACACCTAATCCTGTCCGAAGGTCCGAAAAAAAAGAGAACTAATACTTGTCGGCTACAAACCCGCTTTCGACGGTAGGAGATTACGTCTCATCATTGCTATCCCTACATATGGTGCCGAAGTCTGAATATCTTCCACATAGGATGACAAAATACTTGGAGTCCTTAGTAAGTTCTTTAAACTTATCTGGGGTTTGCGGCAAATATAGCGAATAAAGTGATATTGACTTAATTAAGCGCACCAAAATCACTTGACTGGAAAATAATCAAGTAATAAATATAAAGTAATGCAGATCCGGCCAGCGTTTGAAATTTTTAAGTAGCGCAAGCTTTAGAATTTTAATTTTCATAAGCGGTTTAAGATTTAAGGTTGTTTTCTGTTCTCGAAATTATTCGCAATGATTGTTGTTGAACGTAAGAACAAACGAATTTTAAAATATAATTTGTATATATAGGAATAATTGGGATATTTTTGGAAGGAATTACAACGAGGATGGTCTTGTTGAAAACACAACATCTGATGAGCCGTAATAAACTAAGTGTTTAGCTGAGAAATTTCGCTGCAAACCCGAATCTGTCAAAATTACTAAATTCAAACGAGGATTTGAAAATTTACTACGTCTATCTTAGCAAGGTAAGAAAATCTTGCTAGCACTCGATAACCAGGCGGTGGTCAGGCGGCTGCAACAACTTACGGTATCTTCTAATTTGGCGCTCGAATGTGTTCAGAAACTTAATGGGTGTGCTCGTAGTAATGCGATTACTCTTATGTGGGTGAAGGGACACATTGGTATAGAACAGAATGAAGCTGCAGACTCCTTGGCTAGACAAGGATCTGAAGCTGAATTTTATGGACCGGAACCAGTAGTTGCTCTCAGCAGCGGGACGGTGAAGGCAAAGGTCGAAGAGTGGATAAAGAAACTTTATGTCACGAGATGGGAGAACTTATCTACTTGTAAACAGGCAAAGGCTTCGTTGAGGCTATCAAAGGGCAGTGAATCAGGGAGGGCTCTCAGTCTAGGACGAATGACTCTAAGCTGGTTGACTGCATTAATAACTGAACATGGCAATTTCAGGTACCACCTCAGCAAGATGGGTCTTGTTGATGGGGAGGATGCTGATATTTGCAGATTATGCATGGAAGAGGCAGAGACAGCGGCGCACATAGTGTGCCAGTGTCCTGCATTGGCAAGCAGGAGGATGTCCACACTGGGTCGTCAATTTATTGATGAACTCGAAATGTGGAACATACCCCACAAAGAGATGCTTGAAATAACGCGTGCTGTTATTATGAGGAAGGAAGTAGAAGAATTCTGCAACCGAACAAATAATTAACACACGATTTGAGGGACGAAAAGGGACCCGTATAAGTGGTCTGATTCGGCTAATCCCTAAGATACCTTCACGTTGCACATCATACTCAAATAGAGAAAATAAAAATCACATTTTGTTTCTACGTTTACGAGAATATTCCCAAGTGTAGTGTCAAATTTGTGAGTCACTATACGATGGTAGGCTGAAAACTTTGTGATAAACACATAAGATGATGTTGATATCAGCAAACCTATATTTTTTTTATCATCTGAAACGCTTAAACACCCCTACAAAATTGATTGATTGAAGGTTAATGAGGTAGCTGACATGGTCAACATCTCAAAAGAACAAATAAACAACATATTAGATGAATTTTCAAGTATGATAAAGCTGTCAACGTGATAGGTTTGCAGTTCAACGACAGCTTGTAGCAAAATTTGTTCAATTGCGTTACAAAATACAATCAACTATTATCCTATTTTCTAGATATAATTTTCTATCACACATTTCTATTTTCAAATATGAATAAAATCACTGAGAGGCAAAAGAGTTAAAGGAGACTCACTGACTATGTTGACAAAATAATTCAAGTTTTGTTGAATCATACGTTTATCATGTATTTATCAGCCAGTCCCTCATATATTTACATGCACATGCAATTTACATTAATTTATGAAAATACGCATCATCTATACTTTGTATGTAATTTATATTATTTTTTCCGTTCAACCACAACAAATCGACCGCCGCTACGCCACAACAAACAATCAAACTATATCAAACTCAATTTTGTGTGAGAGCGCGAAAAATTAAATTTGTATAATTTTTTTTTTTTTTTGTATTTTTTTTTTTGTTTGTAACTAAATCGTATGCACTGACACGAAAAAAAAAATTTTCTAACAAGATCAAAAATAGCAACAATGATAATAAATAAAATTCATTGTGTATGCAATAAACATGTACGAATAAGAGAGGAGTAACTACTTAAAAAAATGTAAAAAAAAAATTTTTAAATAAATGAAAAGAAAATAAAAATGAAAAAAAAAAAGCAGAAGAAATTGCATTTAAAGATTTGTGGTTTTTCAACTGCAACTGCTGTTGTTACTAGCGCTGTGTTGTCTGACATTGTATGCAATTGAACTACGATTACAAATGGTGTTGCAATAAATTTTCATCGCAGAAAATCCAACTCATGTCAGCCATGCATCGCATCGCAACAAAGGCTAGCAACATGTTGCTTTACAAACTTTCAAATTCAAGTTTTTCTTTTTTCGAAATTACAAAGTTACATATTAATTAATTAATTAATTAATTAATTTAAAAATTAACTTTAAACATGCTTTGCTTATTTGCATTTTAATAATTAATTTAATTACTAGTTATTTAATATGGAAATTTGTCTCAAAAAAATCATCTTTGTATTTATTGCACACAATTTTACATATTTAAGGAATCATAAGTATATGTTAGCCGCAATGTAAAATAATGCATGCCACACGATAGTGAGCAAGTTTAATGATGCTGAACAACACTGCAGCTGTCAGCTAACTGTCAAAATTAACAGCTACAAGCAAAATTGCTATAAAAAATGCAATCCAGACTACACAAGTACTTTATCAAAAGGTATAATTGGTGGCGCAAAAGACCGACAATGAGGGTTATGGTGCGCTTGCGCATTCATTGTGCCACATGAACGAGTTTTGAAATTTTCCTTTTTTTGCTTTTCACTCTGATGCAAGTAGTGATTTACAATGCAAGATATGACTATGACGTCGACAATGATGATGATGATGATGATGATGATGATGATGATGATTATATCAGTGTACTCCAACAATAGCATCAGCATGTTCATATTGTCTATTTAAAGATTATTCATCTTTTTATGCATCATTATCATCCATAACCATCATCATCATCATTGTGGTTGGCCAAAGTCAATTCTGAGTCTTCTGAGGGGGGGAGGGGTTCATCTTCTTGCCACCTTCTTCATTTCTGCCATCATTTTTTTTTAAACTCAACATAAATCAGCACGACCTTTTTGACTTGTATATGCTTGTAGTATCAGAGGAAATCACAAAACAAATTGCAGTCTGATGTATTTTGAATAATTGTAGTGCAGCAAAGCAAAAGAGTGAGCCAACAGGCGTGAGAAACATGAATCGAATGCGTATAAAAAAAAAACAAAATGACTTGTAATATTCTAATAGTTAAAAGCGATAAGAAAATAAGAACATATATTTCACTGGTACATTGTCATAGAGACATATTTATGCATCGCTCGCTCTTCTTGACATTATGATAAATTTTAAATACAAACACATACACACACACGCCCACAGTATATTGTGTATTATGTCATCGTTACTTAAGTATTTTTCTGTCTTGTTGTTGTTTGTTTTTTTTTTTTTTTTTTTTATTGCCAAACAATAAAAAGCACTCATCATCGTCATCATTCATGTTGTTGTTGTTGTTGTGGTTGTTGGTAACAAGTATGCGTCCAGTTGCTGATGGAATATACACATACTCATGTGTATTAAAATGCACTACACACACACACACACACATACAATAAACTTCAATACAACTTCTGGAAGAAAACAGATGCAACATGACACTTTTATGATTACTTAATCCAATCGAAACTGGAATTTTTCAATCGTAACCGCAAAATATTTTTATCGCTTTTACCACATCTCTTTCACTGTTTTCTCTTGTGGTTGTTGTTGTTGTTGTTGTTGTTGTTGCTGCTTTATCATCTTCTTCCTCCTATGCTTTTGCATTGTTGCTACTTCAGGCATACTACGTTTGGGTACCTCTACAACATTCCAGACCACCAACCATCAAATCTGCATATGCCAGTCAGAGTTGCAATATTTTTTGTTGTTGTATTTTTTCAAATTTTACCTTATTGGCATATTGTAACATGTATGTATGTGTGTGTGTGTGTTTGTGTATGCCCATGTGTTGAAAGGTGTATATATTCCCAGCATCATCAGCAGCCTCTTTGGCTTCTGTCCATATGCATATGCATACTCGTATATAAGCAAATTAACTTTTCTTCATTGTGATGCTCTGGCAAATATCAGATTGGGGAAAAAGTAATGCATTCCTGTTTTCGTTAGACTGAAGTCATATTGTAAATCATAAAGTATTAATCAAACAAATTCAGACTTACGCTCGTGACGTTCTGAAAAGTGACATTTTGTACCAAAACAAATAATTTTGACAGTTTTTTCATCAGTCGATTCCAGTGGCGTAGCTAAGATTTTGACAAGGAGGGCGATGATGAAAAAGATGTATAAAAAATGTTTAATGAATAATTATTAAATATCTTTATATTATTATTTTTCTTTTTTAACAAGTCCATTGGCCAAAAGGGGATCTATCCCCAGATCCTTCGCCCTACGTCACTGGTCGATTCACTTGAGAGTTTTAACAGTGGAAATTCAAGCCAGGCGACTGAAATTCTCCATGGTGTTTATGGTTCACACATGTCACAGTTAATTACAAACAATTTTGATTTAATCGATTTGGCTGCAGTGCTTTCGAGAGGCACATCCTCACAAATGTCGATAAAAATAAGGAAATTATCGAAATAGATTGACTTTTAGCAGTCAAAGCTTAAAGATCGGCCCACACAACAGTTTTAAACCCAAGCCCCGACTTAACGAAATCAAATTGATTAATTTCATCAAAGGAACGATGACTAGTGAGGGGAATGCATGTTCTTGTTGTTCTTATCTGACTGTTATCCGATCCCACAAGTTAGAACTCCTAAGCGCTGACGTGCTCCCCACTACGAGGTCTTGCAACCGAAGGTTAGATCTTCCTCTTCTGTGTCGCCTTCCCGGCTACCAGTGCGGAGCCGAATGGGGCTGAAACTGGTATAACTTCGGCTACCAGGTCTTACCAAAAGACTTTAAATTTGGTACCAAGGGTGGTCATCCCTTCAACCCGATCGTTGGGAACGGCACGTCGGGGAGGTTTTCGTGGTGGTTGAGGTAACCCAAAGAACACGCGAGTAGCGTATTCCACGTCATAAGGCGTGGGGTACACGATGTGAAATTGCATTGCAACCAGGGTGCTGACCCCTTAAATCAGAAGAGGTTTTAGGTAAGCCTCGATCCCTACCAAGGAGGCTAGTACGTCCATTCAACGTGCCCCAATTGGTACCGTAGGAACCTGGAGGTTGGTTTCTGATTTTCCAATCCAGCAGGGCGCTTATCAACGCTTCAATTTGATACATTATGCTTTGTGCGTCGTGAGATAAGGCCATACTGGTAGGTGCTCACGATAAACACTACTAAATCTTCTGTGTCGCCCTCCAGCGGATTCTGAATAGAACCGCTTCTTGCCTGAAGCAAGTTCTTCGAGTAGCTCGACATTACCTATTCAGAAGTGCAACTGCTGAATTTAAATGTGCTTTACTCCGTCAATATCGGCATGTAGCGATATTCGGTGCTCGTCACCAACGCAAAAAGTTCGAAAGAACTGGCTTAAGAGTTTTTTTCTCGAAAACTATATGCATCTTTTCAACTGAGTTGGAAATTGTCCAAGCTTCAGTGTAATTTGAAAGGAAAAGCATGATGAGAGACTTTTAGAGGGTAGTCTTAATTCTTTGAGAGTGGGCCCGCCTTCACAATTGCTTACTTAGCCCCAAGTAGCACCTGTTTGCAATAGTGATCTTTCACAATATCTCTAAAATTACGTTGTTATTGTTGTTGTTGTTGTAGCATTTTGTGGAATTGGAAAAAAAAAAACATGTACTATGCTATGTACTTTCGTGTGGCCCCAAACACTAAATGTTGACCTCTATTCGTGTACAATTGGACCATTTGAAGCTATCGGCCAAAATTAGTCATCAGTTGAGGTGATGCGTTCCGTTAGGTCAGTATGCCAGGCCACACGGAGAGCTTGATTAGAAAGTTTTGATACGTTCCCCTTGGATTCCAGACCTAATAACAATATTTTCTTATTTAGATTGAGTCAGAAGATGTCAACAATAGGTGTTGTGTTTCATTAGGACAACTCCAGGCCACATACGTCTTTAATGGCTCACTGGTAACTCTGCTGAGCTTGATTAGAAAGTTTTGATGCGTTCCTCTTAAAGTCCAGAACTGGCATCAAGCGTTTTGCCATTTTTTTTTTTTTCATAAAAATATTTTTTTTATGATATAAAAATTGCCAACAAGAAAATATAGGTAGGTCAGAAGATTTGGAAAGTTTTGATGCGTCCACCTTACAGTCTGGACCTGGCACCAAGCTACTACCATATTCATTTATCATTGCAAGCTATCTTAGTGATACGAAATTGCATTCAAGAGAGAAAATTGTGAAGATCGATTAATCAAATTCTTCGCTACTATGAGAGAGACATCTTGAAGTTACCGTTAACATGGCCAGCAATTATAAGACGAAGCGATGATTATTTGACTCCACACAAAAAACGTAGGAGCTTGGTTGGGAAGTTTTGATGCATCTACCTTAGAGTCGGCAAATGGCATCAAGCGATTACTATAGTTTTTTAATCATTTAATCAAACACTGACCATCAAGAAATAAGATTGTGAAAATTGCTAAAACAAGTTTTTCGTCAACAGGAACCAAAGAGCCTCTGAGAGAGGTCTTATGAAGGTTATTTTTAAAAATTCCAAAACATTATCAAACAAATTGGGTACAACATTTCTGACCAAAATCAGACAATCTGAAGCAGTCTTGAGAAAAATAATGGATTTCTTTTTCCCCAATACATGTCTCTCTCTGTGTGTGTGTGTGTAGTTCTATGTGTGTGCAATGTTAGTGTTGCCAATAATTTTATTGCTATTTATTGGATGTTTTTTTTTCTTTTTCTTTTCAACATTTACCTTTAGTTCATAATTTGAGGCGCAATTTCATCATTCGTTTACATCGGGCTATTTTGTTGCTTACGATGAGTAAGTAAGTACAATGCAAATGCATCATATGCTTGTAGATTTTTGTTCTTTGCTTTCTTTTAATGATCTGATTGATTTTATATTTTTCTTTCCTTTACTTTTATGCTATTTTCAGAATCAAGGAGGAGTACAAGGAACACAAGATGATCGAC